>PVLA01006440.1:0-124042 GCA_004027455.1 Hydrochoerus hydrochaeris | reverse complement strand
GGGTAAGGCCTGGTTGGGTTCATATGAAGAGTCCTTGACCTAAGACAGGCGCTGTCCTACGGGCAGCCAGAGATGGGTAACTAGGACACATATGTTACGCCACCGGCCGCCTAAGACAGGCACAGGACCAATTGCTGTCCTGCAGGCCCATGATGGGTAAGGCCTGGTTGGGTTCATATGAAGAGTCCTTGACCTAAGACAGGCGCTGTCCTCACAGGGCCTGCCATACTCCCTTAAGTGATAAAGGAAACAATGTAGGGAGCAACATAATAGCCTCACGCGCATCTCTTCCTCCTGCAGGCATCCAGGTGCCTCAGCTTACATTTCCCAAACTAACTAAGTAACAAGATTGAGATGTTACAAAGATGAAAAGAGTTAATTAACACCTTCTAAGCCTGGGGCGCTTCCTGCGTGGGGCTGGGGGTTGCTGCCAAGGTTAGCATATATATATTCCAGCTTCTAAAAAATAAAGCGGATTCAGATTCACTCACAGACTGGTGTGCAGTGTTTTCTGTCTCTCACTCGCCGACTCCCTGTCCACCTTTGGGAAACCCTAGCCCTGCCGCAGTTGGACTCCGGCAGTACCATAGAAAAGTGTTGTTTTTAATAGGTTATCCTAAACTTTCTTGCAGTTCAAATTTCTGGCTGATTCCTAAAGAAACGTAATGTAAATATTTCCAACCTCAACAAAGTTATGATTATCATGTTATAATATGACCTCTCTTTTAGCAATGAGCATTGTAAAATAATAAAATAGAGCATTTGGTGAGTATTTACCATATGCAGAGCTTCACAATTATTATTTTACTGTGTTCTTTTCAAATATCACAGCCAAGAGAACCAAGGGCCTGACAGGTAAAGAGCAAGTGTCCCAGGGTACCCTGTTCCTAGTGAGTGCAGACAGGGAGGCAATTCTAATTTAAGAGCCTTTTCGCACACTGTCTTCTGTCTTTCTAAACAAATTAGTTGCCATAATACATTTTGAAAATTAAGTTTAGATTCTCAAGACACGGTCACAAATTCAGTGCATTAGGATCTGTTTATTAAAGTCCTTTGGATACCGCCTTATTGGAGGTAAGCTCTTGACTCAGTTTCACCTTCCTTTTTCTATACTTTCCTTGGCTACCTTATTCCATACTCAGAAAAATCCTGTCAAATCGTGGATAAGAGGAAAGGCAGAAGCCGGGCAGTAGAAAGCACATTCAAGGCATTCTTTGAACTTGTGCTAATCATGGCTCCCACCATGAATCATTCTATACTGCAGACATAACTTTACAAATACAGTGATTCTTTTAAGTGGTTAAAATGAAAGAGTTTTGGAGCTTTTTCAGAAAACTCTAGTAAGGATAACACAACAAAGATCGAAAAGTGAAAAAGTAAAGCACGTGTAGAAAAGAAAATTAGGAAAACAAAATAAATGTGGCTTCTAAGTCCTGTTATTCTGTCTTTTGATTTTCATTTGTTTTACTTTCTTTGGTACTGAGAAGTGAACTCAGGCCCTTCACACTGACATGTCTAGCCTTTTTTATTTTTTATTTATAGGAAAAGTCTCCTTAAATTGTCTAGGTAGAAATAGAACTTGCCCGCCTCAGTCTACCAGAGTGCTGTTGGTCAGGAATATGCCTTTTATCCCAACACTTTGGAGGCTGAGGCAGGAGGGTCCCAAGTTCTATGCAAACCTAGGAAACTTAGCAATTCAATGAGACCCTGTTTTAAAAATAAAATAGTAAAACATGATGTGGAAATGTATTTCAGTGAGAAGATGCTGGGTTTAATCTCCAGTACTGTAATCAACCAATCAGTATAAAACTAAAAATATGTCAGAGCACTAAATCAATTATTTCATAGTATGTCAGTGGGCAAAACCAGAAAATCTAGTAAATTATGGTACAAACAAGTATATTATAAAGTGAAAAAATAATTTCATCTCATCAAAATGAAAATGTTTGTGTCAAAAGATATCATACAAGAAAATACAACCTATCCTATGGAAGAAATATCTCATCTGTTTGAAGAACACATCTGACTTAAAAAGACAACAAACTTATTTTTAAAATAATCATTAAATAGACAGTTCCAAAGAAGATATTTTAATGGCCAGCACATTCACGGAAAGTTGCTTAATATAATTTGTCATAGGGAAACACAAATCAAAACTGCAATCGAACAATTCATACCAACTAAGATGATGATAATTTTTAAGAGGAATAACAAGTGTTTGCAAATATATAGAGAAACTGAAAATTTGTACATTGTTAGTAGTAATATAAAATGGTGCAAGCTATTGTGAAAAGTGGTTAGGCAATTACTCAAAAATTTAAGTATAGCATTACAGTGTTGCCCAATAATTCCATCATAAGTTTATACCCACAAAAGTGGAAAACAAGTATTCAAATGAGTGAACATGTGCCAGTTTTTACAGCAGCATTATTCACAATAGCCCAAAGGTGTAATATCTGTAAGTGAATGAGCGGATAAATAAGTGTGGTATGTTGATGCAATAGAATATTACTTAGACATAAATAGGAATGCAATACTGATGTGCATAACGGTGTGAATGTACCCTAAAAATAGTATGTTAAATGAAAAATCCAGATGCAGGTCACGGAGGTCATCATACTGGATGTGACTACTTAATGAGTAGATAGTGTTCCTTCTTGGGTCTTGAAAATAATGTGGAACTACTGAGGTGGTAAAACATTGAGAATACGTTAAATGTTACTGAATTGTATATTTTCAAATTATTAGTTTTATCAACTATTAATTTCATGAAACCATATGTGCTTTACAACAGGGAAAAATAAAAGTATATTAATAGGTAAGAAAAAATTAAATATTTCATGTTAAAAATTTAGATAAGAAATTAATCTTAAAAAGCCAAAGGCCAATTGAAAATTCTAACTTTTTTTTTTTTGTACCAGGTATCAAACTCACAGCCTTGCTCTTGCCAGGTAGGCACTTGTGCCACTGAGCTAAATCCCTACCCCTGAAAATTCTAACTTTCATAGTTATAAAGACAATGACAATATAATAGTAGAGAGAAAATACACCAAAAAGAAACAAAGAATATCAGAAAGTGCTGAGAATCATTTGGTGTTGCTACAACAGAACCCAGGACACTGATTTATAAAAAACAGAGATCTATTTATTAGGGTCTAGGATGGTAGAAAATTCCAGATTGTTTCTGGGATAACAGTATGCAATGTGCTAACTAGTGTTAGTTTTCTACTATTTTTTTTTCAAATTCTGTATGGTTTCTATCCTTTGTTTGTTTGCTTGCTTTTTAAGATAAAAAAACTGTTCTGTACCACGGTTAAGAATACAGAGCTAGCAATAGGCATGGTGAAGTGCCATCAGGTGTCCTCTGAAGAACACATGGACTCTGATACAGACAAACGCAGGCAACCGTAAGACCATACTGAGCAAGTGATCCTTCATCCCTTGTTTCCTGTGAGATCAGTGAGGCTGAGTCTGAACACTGGACTTTGGACTGCGGTTGTCTTTGGATCTTAATGCCCTGCCTAGGGATTAAGTCTGGTGGAGCTGGCCAAGGCAGGTTTTCTCTGAGTCCTGTCAGGCTTTGTTACTGAAAATGATGGGACCTGAAAGATCACAGAGAGGTTTCTTTGACCAGGAACTAGACACCTAACTTATTCCCCAAAAAAAGGCCTTTGCATGTGTTTCCTGTCATCTTTTATTATATTGAACTTTGAAACATGTAAAATTTCGCATTTTTTCACATAGGGAAAATATCAAGGTTAAGTAATTTATTTATGGTGACAATAGAGGAGGAAAATTAACACAGGTATAAAATTAAATTATTGTGACAACAATGTCGATGCTTTCTTAAGAATTCTCATAGTCTACAGGAATCTCAAAACTTATTTATACATCTCTTGAAAGTAGTATATAATATCCAGGAAACAAATTCTAAACATAAAAAGCTTCACAAAATGATTCTTATGGTAAACTTGGACCATTTGGCTTTTATCTTTGCTTTTATAGTCTTCTGAGTTTTACTTAGATTGAGCCCATTTGCTGAGATAGCTGTTTCTTTTATCAGGGTAGAAGCCCTGAAGAGCTCCATTGGCTTTCTGAAGACACTGCAAGATTTGAGCGGGCAAAAAGTATCATTAAAAATTATTTACATTTGAATTAACCTTCTGACTTTCAGTAGCTGCACTACTTGGGGAAGACAGTAATGTTAGATTTAAGACATGTAGTCTAAACTGATCTACATGGTTTAAGCTTCTCCTTTTCCAAAATCTGATTTGAGTGCGTGTTGACAAGGATCTGACCTACACTAAGCATTGGCACATGTTACAAAATAGCTGACATATCATTGAAAATTCCTCTTTCTAAGAGAAATTTGGCTCAGGATTGAGGTTTGATGCTGTCTTGAAACATGGTACATTAATAGCAATCATGAGATAACTAATTTTTACTCTAAGTAAAAAAAAACATTGATTTTGAAATCTACTTCTTAATTTTACTGAAAAAGATTATTACAAAGAGGAATTCAATGGTTAATTTTGTACATCAAGTTGACTGGGTTAAAATAACCAGAGAATGTAGAACACAGTATTTCTGGACAGTCCATGAAAATGTGACGGCCAACCTGCTCATTGTGAAGGCCACACAGAACAAAAAGAGGGGAAAGGGAGGATTTTCCCTTTCTCCCTGCTTCAGGCAGATCTTTAGTCCTCTGCTGCCGAGGATCAGAACTCCTGGTTCTTGGGCCTTCAGACTCTGGCAAAAGCCCCCTCCTGACACAGAGACCAATTTCTACTCTGCCTCCCCAGTTTGCATGCGATGCAGGAGGATCCCGGGGCCCCCTCAGTGAAGCGAGCCCTTCCCATGACAAGCCTCTTTCCCATTTCTCCTCCTAGATACCTGATTTCGCCTTCTACTTCTCTGAGTACTCTAATCAAGGGCTGAAAATACACGTAGGACAGGGCTAATTTCAGTGGACTCCAACTTCTTCATAATTATTACATTTGGAGAAAAGTTGACAATGAGACAACTATAAAAATAGTTTTAAAACATTAATCAGTGGAGAAAGTTCTTATCATATGCATTAAGACATAAAAATATTTGTTCTTTTGATGATGCAGTTTAATTTTCCTATATCTATTTATATAGTACTCATTAAAATAAAGGCAAAATTTATGTAGATAGATATTAAATTCATGTAAGCTGTAAATAGAACCAACTTAAATGTCTAGCAAGTGGGTATATTTAAATAACTTATCATATATAAAGTAATGTTATATAACTGTTAAAATGACAAATTAAACAATGTTCAAGTCATCATTTTTTGCAAAGGTTCTCTATTGCCTTTATAATCACAAAAGAATTAAAACACTATAATTATGAATATTTGAGATTTGCTATGAGTCTTAGATGCATATTATTTTCTTCATATTTTTATTCCTCGTTATTTTAATGAAAAATTGAATTTATAAAGCAAACACTCATCTAAATTCATTCCTCAATAATATATGAAATTTTATTCTAAATAGTTCTCATAAGTACTAGTATTTAGTGACATCCCTCATTCTCTTCTCTCTGCACTTTGCCTCTCTTTCTCTCTCTCTCCCTGATCCCTATTTTTTCACATTCTTTAACCTTACTATTGAACTCACTGAATGTGAATCTAACCTTTATTTAATGCCAAAAACTTTAAACAAAATTGGAAAAAATAACCAAGGAACTGAGTCAGTTTCTTGATTATCACTTTTTCACAATCCAGGATGACAGGCATATGGTGTTTCAAAGATTTATATTCAATCATCAGTTATGCTTGCAGTTGTTAGCATAATAATTTATTTTAATATTCCTTATATTTTTCTCTTACTGCTTTTCAAGGCATTAGTCAGCTTCTTTATATGTCTCTTCCTCAGTGGCCTGTACAAATAATGATTTTAAAAGGAACATTATTCAAAGTGGTGTAACATTCTAAAGTGTTGGTGACAGGAGCTACAGATGAAGAAAAGTTAGAAGTTGATGTTTTTGAGAAGTGTAATGTAGAAAACAATGGTAGCCTGGAGAGAAACTTAGGAGTGTAGGGATTAGAGAATCTAGGATTTCGGCAGTAGCCTGGGTAGAGTTGAGGTGTCCAGAGGATGACCACCTGTAGACTTAAGACAGTAAGATCCGAAGTGCATAGTATTTCAGCATCCTGAAAGGACTCATGCCACAAGGAAATAGTGCAGCCAGTGGTTTTACCTCACGAATGGTAGCATAGCAAACAAATTATTGGCATAAGTATAAAATAATCAGCTATAGAGATCACTCCCCTTCTTGGACGTGTCTTAAAACTTTGTACTTTTGTATATACTGCCCATCAGGTGAGATAAGATACAGATACAAACTGAAGTACTTTTAAGGAAAAACAATTATACTTTAAATTTCTCATTTAAGCATTTCTCACATATGCATTTGTGCTGCAGATTCATACTTGTCACAGAAAGTGTGATGTTCACTGTGGCTTCAAGTGTGTGTGTGTGTGTGTGTGTGTGTGTGCGTTCATCTCTCTAAGTTTCACTTGCATAAGCTCTTGCTACTGATTGCTCTGAGGAGGTTTAAGATAATGATAATTATAGCAGCTGATATATCCTTATGTAGAACTTCACAAAGCAAAAAAAAAAAAACTTTCACAGACCATTTGCTCCTCATAATAGCTTTGTTGGAAAATGACCGATTATCTTCTTTTAGAGGAAGGAGAACCAGAGTGGTTAATGTGACTTACAAATCTAACCTATGTAGCAGATGACAACTCCTCAGAACCCAAGACTTAGCACCCACATCTTGCCCTACAAATTCAGGCTTTCCCCTGTGGGGACAAGCATTACTTTTTTTGGTACTTGCTTCACATTTGACTTTTTGCCTCATGCATACTAACGATCAAGAATAAGGATGGAGTTGCAGAAATAAAGTGCAGCCAAGAGACACAAAAATAGTCCAACAGCAATCTTTCAGGAGCCAAGTTTCAGAAACAGATGGGCAGAATGAAATATCTATCTAAACTGATTTTGCAGAAAGGCAATAGGCAGACAGACATTAGAGCCTAAAAAGAATTTATTATGGGGCCAGATCATAGATGAACTCTTCAGTCCTTGGTTTGATTATATCTAGAGTGACCTAACTCACGACTTTTCCAAGATTCAGTTTGCTCACCTGGAACACAGAGTTAATGATAGCTCACCCTGTGATGTTTCTCTGCAGATGATAAGAGAACATGGGTTAAAACTGCAAAATGCAAAATTATAAACCATAAAACATTTTACAAATGAGAGTTAATTATTCACTGTCTGTTCATATACAGAATTTTAGAAAGAATATAAACACTTTAGGTAGGGCAAGAATAACCTAAGGGAGAGAAAGCATCAAAATGCTAATCCCCAAATTGAAATTTTTAGAACTCCATATTTGCATATAGCCTAAAATCCTCTCAAAAATAGCTAGAATGCATTTAGTTACTTTTAAAAACCACATATTGAGATGCTATTAATTTATTATACATGAGGCAATGTTTTTCTTTTAAAAAGTTTTCTTCTTCATTGTGCCAAAGGCATCAGTAGAAAATTTAGAGTGTTTTATATGCCATAGAATATGCATAGTGGTATCAATAATAAATAGCATTTTCCACAGTGTAGAGTGTGAGTCCCTCGCTCTGAGAGCAGAGTTACTCTCAGAGAGCTAAAAATACCTTGGTGACACACCTCAGGAAAGAGAAGAGGAGACCTCTGTGTTCACCAAGGCCCCAGCCTGGCTGGATGGTCATGGGCCTCATTATCTTTTCTCAGGACAGTTGTACGCTGAAAGCCCAGAGCCTACTCCCACATCACTGTGCGATGCCCTGTTCCCCAGCTCTGAGTATGCTCATCCTAATAACAAAATGATTTCCCAGGCCAAACGCTTCCTTTTTTCTTTCAGTGAAAGCACTGTACAAGTCTGGATAACATGAGACATAAAGTTTATTAAGAAAACGAAATATTTTTGGAATGAGCACATGTAAATATGCTGTTTAATCCCTAAATATGGGTGACATTCCTAAAATTAGGGTTCTGTGTCCACTCCTATGAATTCATCTGCGCTCAGAACATTAAGTGCATTCCAATCTCAATGGCTTATTTCCACATCATTTAGGCCTCTCCACAGGAATAAACAAAGGAAAAGGGAACTGCATAGGGCCTGGTACCATGACGTGTAAGGGAGACCTAGCTGAAGAGCCAATCTGGAAGAAGATATTTATAGCTGTAATAGTGAGATGGCATTTAATGCTACAAAGTGATAAATGCCCAATTTCATTTTTTCTGCTTGTGTAAACTACATGGCACTTATCATTTACAATTAGGTTGTCAAAATAAATTCTAGCCACACATTTTAAACTTCAAATTGAGTGGTTATTACGAGGCTTTGATAGCAGACCAGAAAGAGAAATGCATTTTCAAAACAACAACAATTTTAATGCTTCAAATTGCTTAACTTCAAATCCTAAATAAAAATCTAAAGCACCAGCAAATAAATCAACAATGAGCATGTCCGATATGTTTTATGTGAGCTACAAAGAGAAAAAACAAAGCCATGAAACCATAAAAACAGAATTAAAATTTATATAAATTATATTAGAAAAAAGTCTGATTGTGGTGAGAGTGAATTAGTTTCTAAAATACTGGAAGAAGCTATTTCATGGTGACTGTGGCTAAGTGGCTTTCTTTACTGGGACTTCAGTGTTCCTTTATGTAAAAGTGTGTGATAGAAACTGCATTTTCTACTCAGGAGTATTATAGTCCAGATGACCTTGGGATGTGCATAGAAATTTTCTTAATAATATATTTGTGTAAGAGTGTGTGATCTCACGCATAGGATGTGTGTGTGAGCTTAAAAGAAAATAGTCCTACCTCCAAATTAAATAAGATTGATTTAGTTCAATTCATGTCTTATGCATTTTTGAAGAATTAGATACAAAATCTTATCCCCAATCTGTTTAACATTATGTGTGCACTACTAAAGCACCAACTAGGTTTTGTTGCTTTATTTAAAGATAAACCTTTTTCTATTTATTATTGAATACTGAATATAAAAAGAATGAAAGAGAAGTTCTGAATATTGGTGGGACAAGTGAGTATATTCTAGCAAACAGGTACAAAGAAAACCTGAAATATATTTCCATTTAATCTTTAAAGTATTATTTATGAAGAGCATAAATCCAGATAATACTGTCTACATCAACATAGAATTTTTTATTAACTTATAGAAAACTACTTTCAACATTATGTCTGAAACTGAATCCACTTGGTCCATTTATTCTTCGCAGTTCATTTATTTGTTGTCCAAGCTTAATTTCTTTTATTTCTTTCTCAACATGCTTTTCAATTACCACCCCTTTTCTCCCAGCTGCCAAGGCCAAACAGGTGACTTCACTCCCCCTCACTCCATTTTCTGGTGTCACATTTACTATTTCAGTAAATATTGTCTGTAGTGTGATCTTTGTAGATCTGGAAATTAACCCACTGTCACCACCTGACCCACGCCATCAGCACCTCACCTGGACTTTGCAGCACCTCCCTTTAATCTCTTGCATCTTTACGATGTGTTTGCAATGGGCAATCAGAAGGACCCCTTTAACACTGGATCATTATCTCCCCTGTGTTCCAAATCTGTGGTAGGTTCTTGTGGCCCTCACCTTTGCTCTCTCACCATCTCTCTGCAGCAGTGTTTAGCCTGTTTGTGGTCCCTACTAACACGATCCCACTTGTCCCTCCCTCCTTCCTAAGATTCTCTTCCTTGGGGACATCTCCCTCTGCCTTTTCTGCCTCCTTCGGGCCTTCGTTCAATGTCAACTTCTCTGTCATCAGCATGTTTAAAACTGCATACTCCATCATTCTCTACTCTCGTTCTCCTTGTTTCGCTTTTTACCCTGCATCACTGAGTGATCCGTTATGAATCTTGCTTATCTGTGTCTGTCTATTGCCACCATTTCTTTTAGAATATAAATTATAATGAGGACAATAAATTTTGTCTAATTTTTTTTCTATTTTTTCTATGTTTTACCTCCTAACAACTTACAAAGTATCATACATGAAGGGGCGCCTCAAGGAATAAGCATAGAAACATTAGTATTACTAATAAAAGGAAGAAATTTACAGCTTGATGCTGTAGATTTGGGAAGACTGAAAGTTATTGTGATGCAAAGACTTATAGGAAAGCACAAGCAGAGATTCTGCACAGTAATTATTTTGTGAAAACATGCACAGGACTGAAAACCTTCTCTATTTCAAACCTATTTCTTTTATTTTTTTTGATTTTAAACTAAGTGCTTATACTTCCCATTTTAACAAGTGAAATTGATAAAAAAAAAGTTGTGCATATTTAGAGCATGAGATTTAATGATTCTATATTCACATATATTGTTAAAGGATTACTACCATTCATCACTTCATATAGTCAGCAACTGTGTGAGTGCACATGGTGAGAACACTGAAGAATTACAGTGAAATACACATTTTTTTTTTTGAGACAGAGTCTCACTAGGTGGTACTGACTGACTGACCATGACTTTATTATGTATCCCAGGCTACCCTGGAACTCTTGATCTTCCTGCCTCAGCCTTCCAAATGCTGGAATTACAGGTGTGCCCCATCATGCCTGGCCCACAGTATTAACTTTTAAATGAAATATATGCTTTGTAGTAGACATAAATTTTCCAGGGCTTCTGTTGAAAAGCATATTAGCATATACAATAACAGTTTATAGTTGCTTGCTTCTAGCTCAATCAAGGGCCAATATTCAACTGTCAGAAGCTGCGTGCTGATTTACACACTGGAACAAATCTCAGTTTCCTTATCAGTGCATTAAGGACTAATCACCAAGTTACTCACCTCATAAAGCAGTACAAATGTGAATCAGTGTATAGTTTATAAAAGTAAGCGTCATACTTGAAAGTAAGAAGATGGCAATCTTAGTATTGGCGTGGCAGTTAAAATCATAGACATCAGTTTTTCGGGTCTCTCCACTCAATTTCTGTATGACCTTGTGGAAGTTATTTAACTGTTTAGCTTTTAGTGCCTCAACTGTCTCCTCTGATGAAAATAATTGTCATAGTATCCACACAGCATAACTGTGAAGTTGACACATCTGATGGACTAAGGGCTTTCTGGAAGTTTAATAAATACAAATTTAGCCATTAAATTAGTTTGATACATGTCATGGTTTCAGACATTGGTTTCTGTTTATAATGGAGAAAGGAGAATCAAAACAGTAAAAGGTCATTGCTTCAAAGAGTGTGAAACCTACCGTGAGAGATCTTGGGAGTGGAGATCATATTCTAAAATGCAATTTGAAGTGAGGGCTGTCATCCAACCAAATGAAAGTGGACAAAATACAAATTGCCTAATCTAAAATAATCAGGGCAATGCAAAGCTGTTTTTAGGAGTAAAATCGCTATATAATACCTGTATCTATGAAGGAAATTATCAACTCTGACAACTCTTGCTGAATAAAGAAAACTTTGTGTTTTGTGTTGTAAAAGTGTGACTGACATAAATGGGAAAATGCACTGGATAAGAATGACCCCTTTGGATATTTATATTCGCTCTCTGCAAATTCATAGCACCAGAGGAATTTCTAACATGTCTCATTGTACAAATAATTTCAGATATTTTACAAAAAGGCCAAGCAGAAATAGCAAGAACAGAGAAACTCACCCTCTTCTTTTTCATATTGAAAGGTAATACTGAAATCCCCAGTTAAATTTCCAAAAGCACGAGTAGTAGGAAAATGTGATTAATTGTGCTTCTTTATAGATGTGCAGAGAAGTGGCTTGAGGTTTTGTTTTTTTTTTTCTTTTAGTCTTTAGTTCTAAGCAGTTTGACAGTTTCAGGAAAGCACGCAGTCTAAACTGGCCAGTGAATGTCTAATTTCAGGATCAAAAATACTTCTCTACTTTAACTTACATACTTTTTATACATGTAGTAGAAAATTGCCAGAATGAGTATGTAGTCATATAAATACAGTTACAATTTGAGAAAATTTAGGCCAAGTTATCCATGGATCATTGGAACCATTTGGCAAGAAAATACCAATCTTAAAAGGAGATCTTTTTGTAGTTAAGGAAATAATCATCCATCTTCAAAGAAAAATAGAGGAAGAGTATGCTACAAAAGAAACAATGAATCGATCTCTTACAACAGAAGTCCTATGTTCGCACCCTTCTGCTTCTAATACTTCAGTGGTCTCCCTGCCTGCAGAAAGCACCTCTCCTCAAACAGTTTCCCTCCTCAGTTATCCAAGTAAGGGTCATTTACCTACCATCTCCAAACTCCTTTTCTTTAAGAAGAGAACAGATTTAAAATATTTTCATATTCAGGTTACAAATGTCTGACTCTAAAAATTGTGTGTTTCCTTGGTTATGTGAGGATACTTTTGAACCATGATTATAAAAGTTTCCATAGGAAAGTCATATTGCTTTGTTTGGAAGCATTTCTTTTTTCTGGAGACAGATAAACATTTTAATTATGCTCCCCCCCCAATAACTTTCATAATTAAGCATTTGGGTGTAATTTAGTGGAAGTACCAATGAGTCCACTGGACATGCTTAATTGTAATATAATAGTTTATCCTACTGAAGGCACCTTACTTTTTGCTGATGTGATAATGACAGTCTATTATGAGTCCATTAGAGTATCCCTTATGGAACAGCACAGGAAATAAATGCTATAATTTGCAGATTAATGTTTGGTTATGAAACAAAAGGACTTCTTTTTCTTCCAAATATCCTACACTGCTATTTGGTATCTGTCATGGAAAATGGGACAACAGGGGAAGAAGAGATAAAGGAAAAGCATGTAAGTGCACCACAAGCAAAACGGCGCACACGTAGACACTCGGCTGGGAACCATTTGAGGTCAAGCTGATATTGGCTCCCTTCACTTCTTTGCACCATGTTCTGTACTAGATTAGATTTCTGGGCACTCACTAACATAGGGCATGAAACCCCTTTCTCATTGAATGTTGACAACTTAGTAAGAGGAAAACCACGTATTTTATTTAGAGGAATCCAACCTTCTTACAATTCACCACTAAGTAAAATAAAAGTAATAAGATTCGTTTCTGTCTAGAACTAAATTTAGTTTGCATTTCAATTCTTCAGTGCACATAAATGATGTGATGAAGACCTTTTCCATATTTATTTATTTATTTATTTGGTATCAGGAATCAAACTCAGGACCTTGCACTTGCCAGGCAGGCACTTTTGCTGCTGAGCTATATCCCCAGCCCCAAAGACCTTTAACTTACAGTAATTTTAGAATAAAGCAAAGCTCGACATCTGAACAGAGCAGTACGGACTGTACTATTGCAGGCTGTCAAGCAGCACGAGACAGAAGGCCAAGCTATTCAGCTCACTATAAATCCACTCAAATACAAATATTCTCTCTCAGGTCCACACTGTCCTGCAAACAGCATGCACATTTTTTGCTTCTTTCTATTGTTTCATATGAACATCTTATTGAGAATATGTTCTATGTATTTTGATTTTATTTTTTTATGTCAACCTAAATTCTTTCTTGCTTGATAGAATTTACTTGAAAAACCTCTCTCTCCTTTCTTCAAAATATGTCAATACATTGAGACTATGTCACATAATTTGACATTAATTATACTTCCCAAACTATTTTTCAATTTGAAGAATCTTGAAAATAATGCATGATCTTACATTTATTCACAGACTTCATAACATATTAACATATGTTATGAAGTCTGTGAATAAATACCAGGTTCAATACCACAGTATGCAGTGACTCCTTCATAATACACATATGTAATGATATTTTACATTAGGAATTCAATGAATTGATAATCTAATTAAGAATGTTTTTGTTTAATTTCAGATATAAATTGAAACAGCTTACAAAACAAATTATAAAGTAATGTAATACAATATTTAAAAAGTTGTAATTAGACATTGGCAATCAGTTGGAAAATTTAGTTTTTGAACTTGACATTGAATACAAATCCTGAGTATTTAACAAATAATGAAAAGATATCAGTTCTTCTTTAAGAAACTTCAACTTAATTTTAAAAACTAAAATGTTTTATAACACTTGTGGAAAATATGAGATGTAGGCATTCAGAGTTTTCCATAAAATATAAATGTTCAGTTACCATTTTAAAAGATGCATGTACCTCTGCATAGTATAATTTCCTGTTTTATGATGCTATTTTTATTTAATGCATAAGTCAGCCACACAAGTATTTTGTGCTTTAATATGACCGAAGGCTGCCTGAGCCTTCTTGAAGAATGACTGCAGATGATGGGGCTGGGTCTCCGGGAGCACAGGAGAGACTGCTACAAATTGTCCTAATCACTATGCTCAAGGCTGACATTTTAAGAACAGAAAGGAAGGTTTGAGTCATTTTACACAGAGAATTAATTTTATCTGATTAGAATAATTAAAAGCTCTTCCTGGATGTTCTGTACAGCGTGGATAAGAGGAGAGGCAGAAGTGCTGGTGGCCACACCCAGGAACGAACCTGTTACATCTGTCATACAGCAGCTGGAGGGAGGATGTGAGGGATACTAGCACCCCAGCAGCTGCGGGGAGGATGTGGGAATACAAGCACCCCAGCAGCTGCGGGGAGGATGTGGGGATACAAGCACCCTAGCAGAATGTCAGAGGCAGGAAGAAATGATGTGATCGTGTGTGGAATGTAAGAAGAGAAAAGTCGGTGATGACCCAAGGTTTTTACTTGAAGGAATGATGATATTAGTTCTCCTTATTAAGCTTCAAATCGACCATATGTTTTCAATGCTATTTCTCTTCCTAGGCTGCTACTGCGGAAAGACTGGAGTTAGTTAACTGTGTGGCTTTGAGAAAGATACATGATCGTTCTTACTTAGATTAATGTTTTAACATCAAAATATTTTATCAAAAGTTTGTCAAATTTAAAGTGATGTGTATATGTATATGCGTGTATATCACATACTCCATGAAAAATATTTGTTACTTTACGGAGTACAGGAGTTCAGTAGAGGATAGCCCCAATTCTTACTTTTTCTATTTTACATTTTATTGCTGTTCTAGCCTGATATACTTTGATAATATTTTCTATTATCCAGTCACGGTTAGACTGTGTTTTCCCTTTTTTGATCTAGTACACAGAACTATCCCTTTCCCCCAAGGTAGGCTCTTGGGTGTCAGAGGAGCCCAATCGAAGTCTGCCACGTATTATTTACCAGCCGCTTTCGGTGTTGAAGGCCCTATGAGCTTTGCTGTGCCGAACTGGAAAAGGGCAACTTGCACAGCAGGCGTAGGGAGCCCCAGCTGATCGGTTCAGTACCAGGTAAAGATCCGTAAACCTAGGCGGACGGTCAAAATAGAGCACAGCAAAATGAAAACAGGGGATGCTGCTGAGTAATCAGAAAACCATTTCAATAAGGAAGAGAAAAAGGTCATGAAAAATACATTTACCTAAAATGATCCAAAACTCTGAGTAGACAAAAATTTTTAATTAAAGTTAAGTGTGCATAAAATATGCAGACAGTATAGATGAGCATGAAATGAAAATTTTTCTGTCTTTGTTTTATTCTTGGAGATAACTAAGTTTTAGAGTTTTCACGTTAATATTTCTGATGGTTGTCTATAATTGTTTATCACTACATTTGTTGTTGTCAAATTAAGATCAATTTATTTGGTTTTTTGCTGTGAGACAGAGTTTTAATATTTCCCTAGCCTTGATTTCTTTCCACTCATCTATATCACATGTTCATTATAATTTTACTTGCAGTATCTATTGATCATATTTTGCTAATTTTTTATTCACTAACCTTATAAATATTGTAGTTGACTAGCCCTCTTAAAAAGATAAAATATTTAGTATCTTTTACTATTTCTTTTGTTGCTTCCAATGTATAACATCTTCATATCCTTACTTTATTTAGAAGTTTACATTTATTACCCACACTGTGTTTTTGCTTTAAGCTTTTGTGTTTGTAATTTGACCTTTAAAGTTGAAAATCAATAATGAGTGTTAGTGTTGCTATTTTTTTACACAAATATCATTCATTATAACCTGTTGTGTTCCTAAGAAACAAAAAGTCATCCTTTGCAGGGTCTGTAGGCACACAGGTTTAATCCCGGCACTCCCTAATTAGGAGGCTGAGGCAGGAGGATCGTGAGTTCACTGCTAACTTGAACTGTACAGCACGTTTGAGTCTAACCTGACTTAGTAGTAAGACTGGTTCAAAAATAAATTAATTAATCAATTGATTAAAATAAAATAAAACAGTTATTCTTTGTGGTAGTTTAAATCTACAATATCCCCTGCCAAAGTCTCGTGTATTCAGAGGTTGGGGTTTGGAAGGTTTCTTAGTTCCTTTCTTAGTGCTGAGACACAATACCGACACTCACGATTTAAAGCAGGAGAGGTGTATGTTGGCTCACAATTTGTAAAGGTTTAATTCCTCAGTCGACTGGCTCTAAGGCAGGTCTGCAAGGCAGAGGGCCTGGCTGAGGAGGGGTGCTGATGAGAGAGGGGCATAGCAGGCCGGAGGCAGGGAGAGGGGAGGAAGGGGGCTCGGAAGACGTACTTTCCAGGCCATGACCCCGGTAACCCAGCTCCTTCAGCTAAGCATCACCTGCCATTATCAAATTTATCCCTGCGTCAGTCAGTGGGCTAAGGACCGAGGAGTGTGATGCCCTATGACCCAGTTGCCTTCAAAAGCACCGCCTATGTGCATATCTAGCTTTGCAGGGTAGCATCTAGGTATAAATCAGACAAAAAGCCAACTGGATCATGGGGCTGCTGGGTTCATTGGTGGATTAACTCATTCATAACTTCTTGGCTAAATACACCGTTAGACTCTGGGGCCTGGGTGGAGAGACGTGACTGAAGGTGTGACTGGAAGGGTGCATCCTTCCTAGTCTACCCGCCTCCCTTCCCACCTCCTTTTTCTCTCAGCATCCCGGATTCAGTACACTGAACATCTTCTCTCCATCCTGCTCTTACACCACACTGTTCTGCCTGGGAATCTGTCAGCCACAAACCGAGCCCACCACAAACTATGCGCCAAGGAAGCCCGTCCGTCCCCCTTTACCTTGTGGGTAGTGAATATTTTGTCCCACTGACATTTAAGTGATTAATGAATCCTTTCCCAGCAACAGTGTTTGTTAGGAAAAATGTTCTAAGAATTAACATCAAGCACATTCTCTTTTCTTCTCTGTAGTAACTTATCCAAAATTATGCCACCTTTTTTATTTTTTTGTATTTTTCACACTGTTCTTTCAAACAGCTGTTTCCCCATAGTTTCTAATTGAATGTGCCATTGTGGACAGACATATCATTTGTACCCCTTACCATTTCTCCACAAGCATCGCACCTCCCCCCACCCCCGCCCGCCTCCAGCACATTTTTCATTAAAGTAGCAACGGGCATCTGGCCCAGAATGTAATTTCACTATTCTCATCACCTACCTGCTTCTTGGATCTAACATCCTACTAAATATCTCTTGTTTCAAGAAAACTAGGTAGATAATGAAAGAAAGAGTGAGTTCAAGGTTACATTCTAGTAATATCTTCCATTAATGGTGTGACAATAGTTGAAATGTTAATATGCAGAAGATGTAGTAATACACTCAAAATATTTGGTTCTATATTTTCTTGACTACTCAAAGCATTGTAACTTTTCAAAGTGAAATTGGGAATATAGGTAAGTTATAAAGTGCTAGTTTAGCATGTGCAAGGTCCTGGGTTTGATCCCCAGCATTTCACAAATATACACACACACATCTCAGAGTAGACATTATCACTTATCTTAATCTTGTAACTGACTCTAATTAAATATTAGTACTGGATAAGAAGTTTGAACATTCTCTTATTTCAATTAATTTAGCATTCAGGCCCTCTGGCATTTCTTTGAGAATGTATTTATAAGAGAACTCAGCTGCATAGTAATTGTGCTTAATGTAGTGACTTATTAACATCTTGCCCTGAATCTTAGAAAATGTCCTATGACCATTATCCCTATGCCCAGCTGCAGATGAAGGAATGCAGCATTTAGATTCACTCAAGTTCTCAAGGCACAACAAGGAATTGAATCTAATCTCTGAGTCCATGTGTTACATACTTCTTACCTTATCACAGGTTTTTTATTTGGCAATGTGTTATACTTGTAATTTGGAGGTGTGGAAGGATTGCACATTAGTCATGTCCCTTTAGAAGGTACGTCATCAAGCATTTGAAGCAAAAAAAAAAAAAAAAAACAATTTATGAGGACTTGGGAGAAGTTATCATGTACAAGGGATATCTTTTTTAAATTTTTTTTTTTTATTGGTACCAGGGATCAAACTCATGACCACGTGCTTGCAAGGAAGGAGCTTATGCTGCTGAGTTAGATCCCCAGCCTCTACAAGGGATATCTTTGCTGCTAATGAAAATTTCATACAATGTTGTATACTCTTAACTGTGAAATAATTAACATAATATGCTCCAGAATGTGTTCTAAAAAATATTTTATCTACAGGACATGAAAATAATAGTGCAGAAGCCGTGTTTAAATGAATTTGGGTAACATGAAGTCCAGGTTACAGGTTTGCTACTTTAAAATCTCTTGAAGTTACAGGTATATATTAACATGTATTCTGATTCTGTGTGTGTGTGTGTGTGTGTGCTAGTCAGATTTCCTGTCTGTGGAGCAAACACCCTCAATTTAAATGAGGAGACAGGTTTCCTTTAGCTCGTTTTTTCAGGGGATGCAGCACACGGGTGGCTGGCTGCAGGCAAGGGTGGAATAGTGGATGGGCTGAGTGAAGCAAGATTTATGGCACCTGAGATTTGTGTGACTGTGCTGGGCCATTAGCTACTTAGCGGCTGCTGCTACGGCTAGCACCCAAGGGAGCCCGGCTACTGACTGCGTTGATGGGGCACCTTGCCATTATCCCATTGATGTCGTTTTTACCAGAATTGTACAGATTGTAAGAGTTGTGGAGTCCTGGGGGGCTTCCATTCTGATCTGAAAAGAAGTCCTGGCAGGCCAGCGGTGTGCCTGAGAGGGCAGTGTGTGAAGCTGTGGGGAAAAGTCAAACGGGCAGTGGATTCCAAGGAAGCGTAAGCGTCTGCTGAGTACCGCTGTGGGGTGTGAGCACAGTCAGGCAAGAGAGAGGCCCAGTGAGCTACAAGTGCGGCCACTGGAACGCAGCTGCCCAAACTCTTTGGAACTCATGTTTTACCAGCGTGCGCCTTGGATGCCTGGTATGGGGCTACAGGACTTGAGATTTGCCTTGCAGGATTTTGGCGTGACTTTGGTCCTACCCTTTCCTATCCTCCTATGCCTCTTGTGTAGTGTAGGAATGTTTCAACTCTGTGCTCTTGTATCTTGAGTCATGTAACTTGTTTTAATGTTTGCAGAATTTCAAAACTAAGAATTTTCCTTGGTCCTAGAAGAGACAAGGACTTGGACTTTCAAAAAAGGCTGTAACTGTTGTGACGTCGGAGCGGGGGTTATTCCATTTCCAGTTGTATGCAGGATCCTTGCAGTATGTTAGGTGAAATCTTGAATTTGCTATTGTTTTAGCAAGTCTCAGTCTTTCTTTGAAGACTAGGCAGGTTTAAGCAATGTGTTTGGGTGTACACAGAAGCGGAGGGGTGAGGTGGTTAGGGTAGAATTTCATGTTAACTTAATGGGTTCTGGCATACACCTAGCGAGCTGGAAGAGTCCACTGCTGGATGTGCCTGGCTGGGCCCCAGAGTCGTGGCAGAGGGGTATTTTTGAGAAGCAGCCCAGGGCTCTTTTCTTAAAAGAACGTTTTCAACTTTTGAGCCTATAATAATTGTAGCCATGCTGATTTCTGAAGTGTCTTCAAGACATGTTTCTTCTTGTCTCTAGACAAAGTAACTGGTTCCTTTTTTGATGGCACTAATCTAATCAGCAGCCACACCCCCTTTGGCCCCAACATTACACATGTCTCCTTCTGAGCCAAAATTTAACATTCTCAATTTTTTCTACTCTGCATTCTATTCCCTGATTCTCACTGTAAATTTGGTTGAAAGTAGCAAGCAGCGTCCAAGCAACAGTCTAAATACTGGGTTGTCTTCAAATTTCCTGCACCAAATCAATTAGTCTACTGCCTTCAACTTTAGTCTCCTGAAAAGCTCCAGGACAGAGACAAATCAGAGACGAATTTTCTATGAGAATTTAACACACATAGTCTCTAGCTCAAATGCCAATAGAGTCCTTGTTCCTATTGGAAACCTCCTCAGCCCAGCTTTTACTGTTCACATATCAATCAGCATTCTGATTTTCTGAGCTCTGAATTGAATCATCAGCCAGGCTCGGCGTACAGCACTCAGTTCTTCTCTAGCTGGCATCACACACCTCCACCACTTCCCATGAACTAGGCCCAAAGGCTTCCAAAATACCTGCAAGGTGTAGGCACAGCAGTGACCTCAGTTCTCTTATCAATGTTCCCATATTATTCAGCTCTTTCCCTGCTGGGACACAATACCCTAAACCCACTACTTAAGGGACAAAGATTTTAATAAAGGTCAGTTTCAGGGGATTTAATTCATGGTCAGCTGGTTCCAGGACAGAAACATCATGGAGGAAGACAGAGCAAAGATACTTAGTTCCTGGTGGCCAGGAAGCATAACAAGTGAAAAGCGCCAGAGAGGAAAAACTGAAGGACCAGAAACAGATCCTAGGACCACATTCCCACGACTCACCCCGTGCACTCAGAAGTTCGCTCCTCCACTTGCCTGGGTGTGTCAGTCAAACTGACACTCCGCTTTCACTACCTCCGTGCACATATGGGAACACTGTAGAATGCACTCTTTCATAAATCGCATCGCTAGGGTATACTTTTTCAGAAAGTATTATTTTGGGCGAGTGGACTATGATATCCACTTTGGGGAGCACTGCATCATATTTCAAACCAAGATGAGATGATCTGTTCAATTCAAGCATCAAATAATTCATGAAATATTCATAATTACAAAAGTAAAGAAAGCCATATATATATATATATTGCAAGAAGGGACAATAACTTCCAGGCCACTGGAGTCCTAATAATATCCTTTAATATATGTGCTGCCGAAGCAAGCACATAGTATCCTTTAAGCAGAGAGATTATTTTCCTTTTTAGACACTGGCTGTATACAATGTATATGAAATCATTTATTTGTATTTTAAGCAGTAATTATATTTTCTGTAGTTATAATAACACATTAACTGCCCAGTAGGTAGACTCTAGGAAACCTTCATCAAGACACAGATTCATCTGACTTCAATAAGCAATTCTGAATGTAAAAATGGATAGAGGCAAAACATTTGTCTTTCAGGTAAGACCATAATTAATCAAATAATCTCTACTTCCAGAGCACAGAGAGACTTGTATCTCTTAAGTGATTATGGTCATCCGAAAGTGAAAAAGGTAGTTATGTATTTACTTGCGGAATTTTGTGATATTCATTGGGGATCATTTGTTTCTTTGAGATACTTAGCTGAGGAGGGTTAATGGATGTCTTTTCTATTAAAATAAATTTCTGCAAAGAGATGATATATTTGGTTAGCAAACAGAACACACTCATTTTCTTTTCTACTGTTAATGAGCACTTTCAATCTTTAAGGACTTTAGTGTTCAAGAAAAATATAGATATATCCATTAAAGAATCAAAAACAATTTTCATAGCATGCTAACAGCTAGATAGATAATATGTCTACTATGAGGATTCTGCAAGAGAAAAAGTGAGAAAATTTGCAACATAAAAAGTTTACAGAGTTAAAAATACTTTCCTATATATAACATAGCAGTTCATTATACATTCACATATAATAGCTTCTTCAAAAAGAATATTGCTTCTACAATTCTGAAACAGTATGAAAACAACATATTGGTGTTATAGGAGCCATTGTGATTAGTATAGTGTGATTCAGACATTATGCAAATAAAAATGAAACAACAAAAATATTACTTTTAATAATATTGCAATTCCTTAATTTTTGCAAAATAATACTTTTAACTAATATACTTTTTAGAAAAATAATATGCCTTATTATGAGAGAGAAAAGTTTACAATTATAGTTTCATTTTTAATTTTACAACTCATATGCATTCATGAAACAAACAGGCATAGCAAAAAGTCAGATATACATATACATAGATATGTCTTTTATATATATATATATATATATATATATATATATATATATATGATGAAAATATCTATATCATGTTATGTATTGTTATACCATTATGTATTTGCATTAGATTTGTACTATAAAAACTTGCTAGGAAAACTAGCAAAAATAATGCTTGATAGTTTATATTTTACTACACATTTTACATATTTATTAGTGTTATAAATCTTTAAATATCCTAAAAATATACTTAATAGGCTTCACATAAAAGATGTGTAATACATTTTACAATTCCTGTTTAGCTCTGTATTTAAAATGTTTTAGAGTTTTATTATACAGAGTAATGAATTTTAAATTATTTTACATAATCATTTGTATACTGCCATGATTATTTTGGCCTTTACATATAATTTGTGCTTTTTCTTATTAAAAATTAGCATATATATATTTACACATATATTCCTCATTTAATGACCTAGTTCTTTAATAACTGTTTGTACTTATGACCCAGGTGCACTGTTCAAATTTATAACTTGCCTTTTTTTTTAATAGACCTTCCACTTGAACTTACAACCCAATGAGTTGAACAGTGGGTAAGTCTGAACAGTGCTCTTGGGTCATAAGTCTGAATGGGTGGGTTGTTAAATGAGAAGTAACTGGTATATATTTGAACATGCAAGAAGAATTAAAAATAGTCATTTGACTCAAGATTGGCATTCAGCTGGTGAATTGTATACAATATTTTTGCATATTATACACATAGAAACTACCTATTAGATTGCATTTGACTTTTTAAAATTTTGGAATGTATTTTTACATCATGTAATGCTCTACACTATTCTTTCAGTTTATTAGAGACAATGACATTATAACAACTGTTTTAGGTTTATTTATTTATTGCTTTAAAATTTCCAAGTTTTTTTTTTTACTTTTTAAATTAAGTTTATTGGTACTTTTAGATATACATAATGATCATATTCATCACAGGGAACTTCTACTGTATATGACGTATCTTGATTCCTCTTTCCCCCAGTCCCCTCCCCTCCCTTCAGCCCCTCTTCCGTCCTTCTTCGAAAAGTTCTGTTTCCATTTTATCCTTCTGTTACCATTTTTTCTTTTACCTTACTTCTGTTCCCCCTCAAGCTTCCCTAGTTTATATTTCTTTGAATAATTTCTTCCTGTTTCACAGTATCTGTTGTATACTTTGGCCCTTATTTACACTTTTGATTGTACACTTTGACCCTTATTTACACTTTTGATTTCTCACACCAGAGAAACAATACAATACTTACACATTTGTGTCCTTTTTATATCGCTGAAGAGTATATTCCCAAGATGCACCCATTTAGCAAAAATTTTGGTCTATTTGTAATGAGACACAATGTTGCTTAAATCGTCTTATTTTATTTTATTTTACCTAAAAAATAGAATGACTCACAATTCTGTTTTCCTGTGGCTCGTGAGAAAATTTTAATAAGTGTTGGTATAGATATGTGCACATATTTAATATTTAAGGAAATTCTATAAACGTTAGGTAATAATACTGTATGCACCATTTTATGAGATATGTTGTTTATCTCTATAAGCTCGCTCAACAAGTTTTTAGTTGTACACCACATTGATTACAACAGTAAAATATATGAAATTATATATATAATATATATATTATATATATATATATATATATATATATATATATAGAGAGAGAGAGAGAGAGAG
Source organism: Hydrochoerus hydrochaeris (assembly GCA_004027455.1). Classification (NCBI taxonomy): domain Eukaryota; kingdom Metazoa; phylum Chordata; class Mammalia; order Rodentia; family Hydrochaeridae; genus Hydrochoerus; species Hydrochoerus hydrochaeris. Next base: position 100,186 of record PVLA01006440.1, on the reverse strand, counting down.
AGAGAGAGAAAAAAAAAGTGTATGGGTATGATATACAAATTCACCAATTTATCTACTTCCATTTTCTAAAAGAGTAAACAGGAAATCATTGAGAGTGTTTACATTTAGGGATGGAATTTGACTGTCAGAAGTGTTTTATAAAATTTTAGATTTTGGCCACTTTAGATCTTTTTTGAATTTCTTTTTTGCTCTTGGTAATTAAAATATCACTAAATATATATTGTAATTGAAAGGAGTCTCCAAGCTTTTTGAGCACACAGACTAGACCCTTCATCTGTAGGCTCCAGCTCACAGTAGGATGATGAGAATCCAGTGCTGCCACTGACTTGCCAGGAGGCAGAGCTCAAGTGGTAATGGCAGCTGAAAACACAGATAAAACGTCACTCCCTTGCAGCTTCTCAGCTCCTGTTGTGTGACCCAGCCCCTAGCTAGCCTGTCAGCCAGTACTTAGTGCTCCTGTATAGCCTGGAAGGTTGGGAACCTTGGTCTAACACTAACATGCAGATATCACAGTGTGGCCCTGCTCTGTATCATAAGACTACATAGGACGTTTCAAACTCACCTGAACACCAGGAGTTGAGAAAGAAAATGTGAGCCAGGAAGAAGGCTGATGGCCATTACCAAATCCTAGAAGGCTGTTTTGAAAATGAAATAGGCTCACTCTCTCCCATTCAGAGGACTCATTGATATAAAAACAGGACTCACTCAAAGATTACATAGAAATGAATGTATTGTTAATTCATTAATTTATTTAACCAATGTATATATTATGATAGGTCTATATATATATAGACCTATCATAAGCACTATACAGAATACAAGGACTCTTTGGAGAACAAGGCTGAAATTTTTCTACTTACACAACCATTTTCAGCCCAGACAGAATATGTATCTTTACAGGCACAAAGAAAATAATATATTCTTGTCCTAAGATAAAAGAAGTTAAACCCCCATGAGTTTTCTTTAGACTTTTTTAAAAAGACAGTAGTAGATTCACATGCAATTGTAAGAAACAATACAGAGAGATCTCATAAACACATTGACATATTTCCTCAATGTTAGCATCTTATAAGTTTATGGAACAATATAACCATCATAACAAGAATATTCAAGACCGAGAGCAATTCATCTCCAGAAATATTTCCACTATAATGGCTTTTTATAATCACTTCCACTTTCATTCCACTCCCTTGGCTTCTTTAGCCCCTGACAAACACTAATCTAGGATTTGCATTTGTATAATGTTATCATTTCCAAAATGTTATATAATTGGAATAAAAGTATATAATACTTTTATATATTTTTAATTTTTAAAAATGTTTGTTTTTTTCTTTTATTTCTGAAAGGCATTTTCATTTATATCAATTATGGTTTGCAAGTTACTGCCTTTTTACATTTTTATTTAAAAATAAAATACTAGATAAATTGATCTTCAGGTTTTATCATGTGCTGATTTGATGTAGACATGCATGGGATCGTGATTCCCACAATCAAGTTAATTGATGCCTTCGTCATCACCACCCGAGGTACCATTTGTGTATGTGCATGCACGTATTACAAAATTTCGGTTGCGTGGTGAGTAGATTCTGGGAGTCTAAAGTATAGAGCAGTAACAGATTTTTTTTCTTCATTAAGCAGTTGAAAAACGTTGAGTCACTTCTTTATAGCTTTGATTGTTTCTGATTAGAAAACTGCTGCAATTTCACATGATTTTTCAGATTGGTTAGGTGATGGTCTCTTCATTAGGCAGAAGGGACACAGCTGCTTTACAGCCAGGTGGTGAAAGAAGCTCAGTTTCTCCTTTCAGTCTCCACTAACATCCAAGAGGGAAACCAGTTCTTTTTTTACTTCTAGGAAGAGCTGAGAGCTCTGACTTTTATCTCTTTGGCAAGGAAAGACAAGACCCTTTTCGCTTTTCACAAGTCTCTTTTGGATACCACAAGTAGGAGGCCTTATTACTGCTGTGTGGAATAAAAAGTCGTGAAAGTTTTCATTCTCCATTTGGACTTGTCTCACCTCTTTCCAACTTTCCTCATTACTGCTGGGTAGGGGTGAAAATCTGGGCTCCTCAGATGGTCTCCACTGACACTAAAGCATGAGTGGGTGGCTCCTTGTAACCATCTGGGGAGCTGAAATTTCCACCCACTTGCTTGGCCTGCTGGATGCCTCATTACAGCCAACAAGAGTGAATGTAAAAGTCTAAGGTTTTCATTCAGGATTTGCTGGAGTAAGTGGGGCTGGGCCACTTACAGTTTTCCTGGGATGTTTTACTAGGGTAGAGTTCAGGAGCCCTGTTCTCACTGTTTTCTCTTTTGAGGCTACTCCCTTTGCTGGCTCCATAGCTGGGAAATGCAAGCCAGTGCTGGCACTGTTAGGGTGTCCATTTATTGATACCTCCATGTTGCTGTTTCTCTGGTCTGGGACACAGTAGCAAAAGCAAAATACCAGAGAACACGCTGTTGTATGGCTCTTCAGTCCCAAATCCCTGCCTCCTCTGCTCCATCTCTTCACCTTCCCGAGTAATGACTGTTCTACAGATGGTGCCAAGCGTTTTATTTGTACTAAGAGGAGGAACAGGAGAGTCCTTCTTCATCTTATTGAAACAAAACTCAGTTAAAGTTTTTAACTTACTCAAATCCATCATCACAGACCCTCTTAAACATGTGACTGCTGTCTTATACCTTCTTATACAGAAATGTCTGTGTTTAGGGATTTGCTGATACTTAATGACAGCAGCGTGGCTGATATAACCTCCTTCACGAAAAAAAGTAATTCTTAACGATGAAATCATTATTCAACAAAATAAAGATACAGAAATCACTCTGAAGTAGAGGTGCACTCTTTGTAATTTTGACCAATAAATCCTAGCTGTAATTTTCATAAAAAACTAAATCTGGAGATTTGATCCCAAACATGCTGGAGGGAGGAATACTTTATTACTTAGTCTTTTCAAACTGAATAATTTGCATTTGTTGCAAAGCTTTTCTATAACACTTAAGAAAATCACTTGTCATAATGTTCAAAATCCCCATTTCCTCTGTCCAAAAATATTTTTACTAAATATAACATACTCATATGTTTTTATTTAATAGCTCTACTAATGCAATTTGCCATAAACCAGATACCAGCGGAAGTGAAGCAATGTAAGTTTGGTGTAACGAGCTTACTTTCTTGCTAGTTTTGCCTGATGGGATTGTGGTCTATAAATGATCATGTTGGCATAGCAACAACCTTCCAAAGCCACAGTGGGCCAGAAACGCAACCACACCACCTGTGCGCCATCATTTTGTTTCATAGTTTGTATTATTTTTGGTCCAACAAAATGAAAGGACACCAAAAAAAACTCTATTGTTTTCAATCATAGTTTCCCAGCACATCCATTTTAGATGTAGCCATTCCCAGTGTGAAATGAGTATTTGCGTTTAGAAGGTGGAAAGAAAACTGCTTGGATAATTCTGCTGTGTTAACCCTGGATAACTTTACATCGCTGGCTTAGAAGCAGAAGAAAAGCTTAATGCATAGAAGGATTCAACTACCAAATGGAATAAAGTAACATAGAAGAAATGTTTTCCTAAGTACATTTTACAGTTCCTTACTTTTAAACAATACAGTAGTTCTGCACCTATTTCTGCTTAACGTTCACAGTGAGGCAGTGGGCAGGAGGGAGATATTTTGCTGCTATATAAATCAAGTACACTTTCTGTTAGGTGTAACTGGGATTTGAATCAGAAAACAATGTTTGACTTCTCTATTTGTGCTCTGGTTACAGTAAATAAAAAATGAAATCATACCCCATTCTTCTTATCTGAAAGATGAAGGGGAGAGAAAACAGTTGTCAGCAAAACTGTGTCTTTGTCTATGTGGACCTCAGGGAACTCTGTATCAGACTGGGGTAACTGAAAACTCCTGGTCCTCAGTGATGTGACCAGTTATTTATTTTCCCTTCATTCCCTTATTGTTTTACTGTTACTTGCTTAAGTTCATTTACACTGTAGGACCAAGCACATAAACTATATTCTTCAGAATTTGTTGAGAGCAAGAAACTTTAGTGCTAGTTTTTGAATGCCAGTGGAAACGATTGTTTTTCATATTTAATTAACCAGTATGGGTCTGTGGTCTCCTTGACTTAAAGGGAGAAGGAGACAACATTGGTGCCATAAACCTTGAGAAACAGTGAGTCTGGGCACATTTGTAAAGTTTCTTACATACGGTTCAGTATTTTCATGACAAAATAATCTGAGAATAAATTGTTACATTTTGAACTAACATTTTGAGTGTCAGCTACTTTCAAGGCAATGCAAACATTTGTTGCATATTATCTAAATTAAATCATGCTAATGAGCAATTCTTGAAAACTCCACAATGCAATATGTATTAATCAAAAACACTTGGTGGTTTTTCTCCTGCTCTGAGACTTAAACAATGATAACAGTATTCAGAATAGAAATCTATTTCTCTTAAAGATGAAACTACAGGTTGGTTACTTAGGAATGATAAAATGACCTGTAATCTTTGGGAGCATAAGCTGCTCTATTTTCCTTGGTATAGTCTTTTGATTTCATGTTCTACCAAGAGCATATCTGCATTTGAGCAAGAATAACAAAGGAAAAGAGGTAACTGCACATTTTTCTTCTTTTGGCACTGGGAATTGAATTCAGCATCTTGCACTTGCCAGGCAAGCACTGTGCCACTTGAGCTATATTCCCAGTCCTGCATTTTTTTCTTTGATAAGTATTAGAAGATATTCATAATGTACCTATTTCCATCCCTCTTAGCTTAGCCCATGACCACCACTAACTCCAAATAAATCCAACTGACGTGAGAAAATGAATTCTTTCACTGGTCAGCTCTGTCTGCTATTAACACTTCTGCTACTAGCAAAGAGGAAGACAGGTATAGTTGAAAACAAAATGAAATACAAGCTTATGACTGAGAACTCAGCTTTGGCTTCACATCAGTCACTCCAAGAGCACAACATTTGTTTCCTTCACTCACCCCAGAAACAATGAAAAATTCACATGAGGAATACAGTGCGGCCCCTGCTGTCTCTTCTTCAGTCTTCTGCTTCTTTAACCTTTTTTTAAACCAGGGGTATCCACTTTCAGAATTGATTTATGTTCATTTGGGAGGGAAGAATATAATCTTCAAATCCAATGGTGCTTAACTATGCCTTCAAAATTTCCTATTCTACACTTCCTTGGCCACAATGGCAATGTTTCTGTAGCTGAAACAGCTGTAAGGAACTATTAATTCATAGTCCTTTTCTAAAGTTTGTTCCTCTGAATTATTTAATGCCTATTTATATGTGTTATCTCCTATTCCTGCATTCTGTTCCACTAGATACTGAACACTTCAAGGGTAAGGACTTAAGAAAAAAAGTTCTCCTTGTTTCTTTTTCCTTTGCAGCTCCACCACTTTTCACTATTTGCCATACATACTTAATAATTGGCATTTGGGAGGATTTGACAGAAAAAAAGTTGTGATTGTTTCAAAAGAAGAAGCTATAACATATAATCAGCAGATTAATACTAGTGTAAGACGATGGAATAAACTGAACTTAATGCCATGATTTTTAAGTCTGTATGGTAACTGTTTACTGTCTTTGGGAACTTGCATGTGTAGATATATGTGTAGTAAATATATCATTTAACTAAGTATATAGATGTCTAGTTCATTGAAGTATCCCTGCTGTTCCTTCATTGACATGCTACATTGAAACAGGGTTTTTATATCAATACTGCTACTCTCTGAATTTTTTTTTAAAAATAAGTTGTTTTACATGTTTGCAATATACAATGATTACACATGTCCTGGGTGTCTTAGTTACTTTTCTTACTGCTGAGACAAAATACCCAACATCCAAAGTTAAAGGAGGACAAATTATTTGGCTTACAGTTTATAGAGGTTTTGGTCTGTAATTGTCTGGTTTTAAGGTAACGTGACATGGCAAAGGGACATCGCAGAGGAGAAACAGCTGACTGCAGACAACACAGCAAAAGGAAGCAAAGGACAACAGTTCTTCCTGTCCCTTATGTTTTTTACCCAGGTCGCTTAGGGAAGGTATCACTCACACTCTTAATCCTAGGGCTCCTGATTGATCCTAGTTGCACCACGAATCAATCCTAGCATTACACACTGTAGATCCAGTCACTTCCTAAAAACCGACACTTAGGACTGCATGTGGCTTTGAGGGGGCAAAAGCCATTACACTAGGGAATGGGGAATGTAATACATGTCACATCTCGGTCCCTTTTACCTCCCCCTCCCCCTCGTGTCATTCTGTCTCTTCCCATCTCCAGGTCCCTTCCCATCTCATAAGAGCCCATCTCCCTGTGAAGGCATCTAAACATACTGTAAGCTACAGAGCTTCAGTTAGTATTTCATAAAAGGTGGCATGTCTGTGGACATGGAGAAGATGAATTCTTCATGAGATTTTTGCACAAAAAGCACTATATAATCAATCTGAAAGAATTACAGATTTAAAAGATCACAATACTTAAGAATTTTTATGCTTCTTTCTGTGCAACACTAGTTTACAGAATACATGAAAGGATTGGTTGTTACATATTATATTCAGGTATTTTTTAAATTCCCATGAATTGAAGCTGAAATATTCAGGTTCTTGAAGTCCTCGGGGAATTTAGTGGGGAGACAAGATAGAACAAAAAGCAACCTGGGAGTCTGTAGTGTGTGACATTCTGAGATCATTAAGTTTTCATTGGAGGCTTGAACATTAACCACTAAACCTGAAGGTAAACAAACGGCAGGCAATGGAGGGAGCCAATGTTTCACTTCCATCTTAATAGAATTCTCTAACAAGACGTTAAAATTGGAAGTGCTTTAATTTGGATGGTCCGTTGAGTCACTAGAGATATCAAATACCAAATGCTAATTAGATCATAAGGTATAATAACAAGCTAAGTGGAAATGCCAAAATATTAAAGGTTATTTAGTCATGTAGAAATGAGAATTTTTCCCCAAAAGGCATTACATAAACTAGTTTTCCCCCAAAAGAAAAATGAATCTTAGTATGATTTGACAGTGAAATACAAGTTACCTAATAGTTACAGTGACAAAACTGTTATATATATAAATATTCAAGATAGCTAATGAGTTTAGTAATATTTCTTGTTTATCTCAAGGGAAGTTATCACTGTTAATACACATATTTTTATCAGTTTAAATATCAAAGTCATACAAATAAACACATATGCATATATGCCAACAATTTTAATGGATGAAGAATATTTTGAGAAATATTTATTAATTTCGAATAAAAACAGACATAAGACATAACTGACTAAAGACAAGTTTTAAATATACCAGCATTCTCTATGCCTCTAATCATTAATGTTTGATTCATTTAAATAAGCAGAACTTTTAAGAATAGGTGTATTTCAATTATTCTTTAGAAAAATATCCTATCTCTCTCTCTCTTTTTTTTTTTTTTTTTTTTGGTACTGGGGATCAAACTCATGACCTCGTGCTTGCCAGACAGGTGCTTAAGCCACTGAGCTAAATCCCCAGCCCCGCAAAAAAACTCTATCTTTTAACATGTATGCCTCTGTTATTGTATATTTTCTTGGTAAAAAAAATTATTCATATATATATAGATTTCCAATGTAAGATAGTCATTAAAATATTTCTTGGTGTTCTTTCATTTACTAAATCCAACTGAAAAGTGTGGACATGCATGCACATGTGCATAGGTGAGTTCCTGCTTGAAAACTATTATTTACTATTAATTAACGGAGCATTAGTTTTAGAAGTAAAACCTGGAACTTGAAATTGCATTTACCTCCTCTAAGCATCAATTTTCTCATTTGTTAAGTGGAGTCCATCATATTACTATATCAAATTGTTGTGAGAATTGATGTAGTAACGTATGTTAGGAACGACGTTTCGAACATAGTAATGACTCACTACTAGTTATTTGCACTTTACCATCATTATTTTTATTTATTGCCTGAAAGTTTAGTAATTTTTTTACAAACTCTAATAGATAAATGAAGGAAGTAAATTAAGGAAGGAACCAATCTTTAGGGTAGCTTACAAAGTTCACACACACACAAGCAAGTGATACCTTGACATTAAATAGGACAAGTGTTCAACAAAATCACTTATTCTAATCTCAAATGTAACATTAAAATTCAAAAAAGAATGCATTATTCTTGTCTAAATTTAGGGGCAGTTAAAAGTTAAAAAAATAGTGCATATAGAACCATAAATCTTTCCTCAACTGAGAATTAAGTTGGGAGAAGTAATCAGCAGTGTCCTCTCCTAAAGAAACCACTGCCCATCTATCTCAGGAATGTCAACTACACACTAGCATGCAAACAATTCCAGCTAGCTCAATAGTCTTTATATATCACCAGAAAAAGAAATAGATGAAGAAACTTAAAAATCATTAATCCAAAGAACAAACTGTCTCACCCTCATGCTAAGTGTTATGGGAAATTTCAGACTATCAGGGAGTTGAAGAAAGAAATATTTCAACACAACTACTGAAATATAGTAAGTACAATGGAGAATTAAATAGGTATTCCTGCTTTATTTTGAAATATTAAAATAAAAATCCATATTGTTGTATGCAATGAGGAAAGTATTTGGCAAATATAAAGGAAGTAGAATTTTAGTTAATTTCTGATGACCACAGCAAATTTTGATAAGATTGTCTATGAACAACAAACATGACAGTGCTTTCAGATTTTGTTTTTAAATGTCCTCTTTCCCTTTTTTCCTCCAATGTTTTATCCTTTGATTTCCCCATGTATTCAATGGATATATAATGAATTCCACATATTAAATGCCTCTGTTTGAAATATCTGAAGCTCAGCCTGTATGTATAGTGATCCAGATGGAAAACATGTGTAACTCTGTTATCATGTATTGTATATATCCAATACCACATCAATTCTCACAACAATTTGATATAATAATATGATGGTCCATACTTAACAAATGAGAAAACTGATGCTTAGAAGAGGTAAATGCAATTTCTAGTTCCAGGTTTTATTTCTAAAACTAATGTTCCTTTAAATAATAGTACTCCCTGAGTTTAATGCTTGGGTGCTATATTAGGGTTTTTAATAAATAAGAAAAAATTAAATTAGGACTCTATTGTTATTCGTTAATGGAATATTGAAGCAATTCGCAAAATACAGTAGCACAGCTACTAAATTGTAACTTGCGTGTGCTTGGGATGATATGCATGTTGAGACAGGGCTTTAGAATTCCAGTGTTTATTATTTCTGACTGTTATAATATGGTGACTCAATGATTTTGTGATTATCTGCTACATACAGTTAACCAAAGAGGTTGTAAAGACATTGGGAAGAATGAGTGCAGTGCATGGTCATAAAATCATAGGGTATATTCACAAGAAGGAATCCTTAAAATGTAATAGTGTCATTACACAGCATAGATTTAGCTTAATATCAAACCAGAATTTTAATGCTATATATTTAAGATTTAAATGCTTAATGCATTCAGATTCACAAGTCCTACAGTGTCTAGAAATTATTTCACTGACTGAGATTTGGATTCCCAAACGCTTCGTGAGCCCCTTTCATAACGTCTGAATGAAGCAGCGATAATTGGATGTGAGACAACCATCTGATTAACCTCCACGACATCCCCCTGTCCAGAGAGTTTACTCAGGACCACATTCTATCACACTCCAAGGAGAAAAGCAGTCTGTCTCAAACAGAGATAACTTGGATGTAAAGAAGAAATACAAGTTTGTTCTAATTTACATTTGAAGAACTTTGGGCCATATTCACAAGAAGAATGTCATATCAAAGACCATGATAAATATATAGAAATGGGTTTGCGCACCAGCAGTTAGAACGTTAACAGACAATTGCAACCAACTGTCAAGTACATTTTGTATTTGACTAGACAGTTAGAATAAGTGTTAAAATGTTTAGAAAGCTTGGGGAAAAGTATTGGGTGTTTTATGTACAAATAAAATGCTTTTACATTTTATATAAAGCCAGTTGAATGAATACTAGAGGTTTATCCCTTCTAATGAGGAGACATAGACGGAGGATAATTCACTGTCAAACATTCTCAGATCACTGGGCCTCACTTGGGTATAACTTACGTCAAACTCAGAGATTTCCGTGGGTGTAGCTATGTAAACCCAATACGAATTATTGTAAACTTTTGTTTAAATTATGTATTCTTATATGTCAAATATGTAGTTAACTTTTGTTTGATTCTCAAAGGAACAGTAAAACTCTTGCCCCATTTATTTTGAGTATTGTCACTTGTTTCCCAATTCTGTCAGTGTAAGTGTTGAACTTTGGGGAATCAGCAAATATCATTACCATTCTTACTCATATAAAACTCTCAGCTCCCCACCTAAGAATTAATATGAAGAACTGATCAACTGTGAGCCAAACCATGTCCATCGCACACATCATTTATTTTGCATTATATGTAGAGTTCTTATGTCCTTTAAATCTACATTCCCTTTCTACTCTTTCAAACCCGGACCCTTGAGAAATGATACACGAACAAAAAGTAAAACACCAAACCAGCTAACATTCTGTCAGCATCATGATAAAACACCTGAGAAGAACAACTCAGAAGAAAAAAGATTTGCTTTGCCTTATGATTTCAGAGGTTCCACTCCACGGTGGACTTGGCCCGTCACTTTGGGGCCATCATGAGATTGAGCATCATGTCAGAAGTGGCTGGTAGAGCAGAAGTGCTCAGCAGGGACAGTCAGAATGCAAAGGGGACAGAGATAGACAAGGGGAGGGCGAGGTACCTTCACAGACTTGTCACCCACTTGCTCCCTTCCACCAAGTCAGCCCCCACTTCTCACGTTTCCACAACCTCACAATAGAGCCATCAGCTGTGAAGAAAGTCTTCTATATAGAAGCTTTTAGGGGACATATATAATACAAACCATGGCACCACAAATTTCCAAGTCATTCGAAACTCACTTCCTTGTAACAGTAAGCTTCCTTTCCCCTTCCCCACAAATCTAACCACTGTGTTTACATATATATGAAAACACTTTGTGTTTATTTATGCTTATATATGTACACATATGTGTAATACTGAATATATAAGTATGTGCTTATGCAGATAATCATAGAATTAGAAAAAATAGCATATTTGGATCACAAGAGAAGGTAATATCCGATTCTGGAAGAAGCTAAACATATTCTGATAGTTGATGATTCTAGTTGAAACTTGGAGAAATATATGTTCACAGTATTTAGTCTTGAAAGATGCCTATGTGTTCTATGTGTGAATTCAGATATGCAAGGTTCCATGTGTGGATAAAGATATCTAAGAATATAGCTAGAGAGAGATTTATCTCTGCCATTTAAGCTGTTCAATGTGCTGGAATACAAGGCGGCTACGCCTGTGCTGTACCAGTCGGCTTGCTAATGTAACCTTTACTGAAAAGGCTGATCCTAAGAAACTCATTGGGGAAGGATGGTGCTTCCTAGTGGATTACAGATGGCAAAAAATGTATTGGTGTTCAGCCCTTGACATATGCAATTCTGTTTTCTTCAGTTTACAGCTGTTTTAGGGGTTGCTTTTATCATTCCTCTGAAACTGCATGAGAGAAATTACAGGGGTGTAACCTGAAAGAAAAAAAATTGCATTTTAATTTGACATGAAAGTTTCTTTAGAGAATAATGGGGAAACTGAGAAGAGAGCAGTCTGAGAACTTGTCCACCTAGGTTCGACATTAAATCATAAGAAATGACTGAAGACAGCCACCAGAGAGAGCAAGGGTGGAGCTGCCATTGGAGGCATTTCTAAAAGAAGCAATGGGACGTTATATATCAAGAGATTCAAAAACAGATATGTAAGATGAACACATCACAAGATCTAATGTACCGCTAGAGAACTGAAGTTAATAAAGTTGTAGTATTAGCAATTTTCATTAAACCAATGGAACTGCATTAGTGAGTTTTGTTAAGCAAATAAAATTCAGCTTCTCCTTTAACAAAAAGTAGTCAATTAAAAAAGAGCAAACAAGATATATCATACACAGATAAAAATTCCCTATAAGAATGTGGTCAACCTAAACCATACCGATAAACTTAAATTGTAAAAAAAGGAAAGAAGGCTTAAAGGAAGAGGAGGGAAACTGGTTAAAAAAGAACTAAATTATATCATGTACAGGTACAAGTTCCCTATGATAAATGTGATCACTATGTACATCTAAATTGCACCAATAAATTTAATAAAAAATAGTCGAGTGAGACAATAGGCATGTCAATCTGCTTCACTCTAGTAAGCGCTGAACCTCCGTGTATAATACACACACACACACACACACAACCATAGGGAGGTGATCCCAGCAGAAACACCTCTCTATGGTTGTTTTTTTTAATGTGCTCAACACATCAGTTGAAAAGCACTTAATTACAAGAGTGCATTAGAACCCATCCAGTTATGCCAAAGTTCATGAGACACTTTGTACAACTGGACAATCCTAAACTAGATTTGCAGTAACTTTAATGTCTATTTTATCAGAGAGGCAGAATTCACTGTTTGGGACCTTCAAATATACTCCAAGTAGACTGTTATTTAATGCCTTTGATGAAGATAGTTTTTATAAAACAATAGAATATTTTAAAATGGCAAAGATTGCTGCGTGTTAGCTATAATGTCTCTACATGCTGACGCCCAATGAACCTGTGTTATGGTAGGCAGTGGCAGCTCTTACACTTCATGTTCCCCACGTTTCAACCTCTTTTAAGTCTCCGACAGTTACGTTGTAAATAAGTTTGCCTGTTCCTTAAAGGCTTCCATTGTCCTATAGTAAAAAATACCACTGTCTCTTGGAATTCTTTTCCCACCTCATCTTTTGTCTGTCTTCTTCTATTGATCACTCTTCTTTCAGATTCTAAATTTACATATATAATGCTCATTTAAATTCTTCTTCAAAATTACAGACCAATCTATTTTATCTTTTTTTAACATTTGCCAATTTTGACTTGTAAACTCCTGTTTTATGCATTCTCTCTCATGTCTTTAAATTTTTCAAGGTTTTAAACTAAATTTATTTTATAATCAATATAACATCTAGGAAAAAATTGTTTCAGAGCAAAAAGAACCTCAATACTATTTTTCAATAAAATGAATTTTTTACTAAATAAGTAGGAAAGAAACATATTATGGCCCAGTTTTAACACAGGTTCCTTTGTTTCTGAAGAGCAAGATAATCCTTCCTTCACACAATTTAAAGCAGACACAAATGATGTTTTGTTTTGTTTTGGTACTGGGAATGAACTCACAACCTCATGCTTGCAGGGCAGGCATTGTGCTATGTAAGGTATATCCCCAGCCAGACACAAATGATTTAAACCAGAAACAATGTAGCTGTGTTTAAGGTCCCTCTCTGGGAACACAATAATGAACTTTTATTCCACAAAATTTCTGTAGGAGTTCTTTTAGGAAAAAGAACTTTTGTGGAGAATGAGGCTGATAGAAGCATATCCATCCATTCTGCCGGTACCTCTGTAATATATCCCTGAATAAGATGAATAGCCCCATACCGGGCCCTTAAAGATATTGTGCCCATTCACATACGCATTGACACTGTGTCAGCTACTTATCTTGTGGAAAATCAAAGGAGCCTTTGCTATGTAACTATGACTCTGTTGAACGTGTGAATATGGGTGAGGATGGTATTACATCCCATTGTTAGCTTCGCGTGAATGATCAAGAAAACAGAATGATCTCAACTCTCAAACACAATGAGGGGTCTATGCTTTCTCTAAACAAAGCTTAGATTTGAACAAGAAAATATACTTTGAGATCATTCTTTACCTATCAGCTAATTCCACCTTACTTTCTATATTTCCACTTAAAACTTTGCACCTTTTTTTTTTTGTTTTGCATTCTGCTCAAAGATATGCATTCTCACAAAACATCTTGAATTATTTCTCAGTGTCAGGTTATTAATAAACAAATTCAATAAAAGTAGACAAGCAAATTGGAGCAAAATTGAATTTATTATGTTGGAATTTTTTATTTCCCTAGGAACTTTTAAAAAGCATGATAAGAAGTTTTGCATTTACAAAACTCTAAGCACCCTTCTGGCATTTTTAAAGTACCAATCACCAATGTGCCACTCATTCCTGAATTATGTCTTTACTTTAAAATAAGAAATGTTCCTCTCTTTCCCTCATTCATAGTTACAGAAATAAAACCCATGACTAGCATATTGAAAATAACTTAATTGTCTAACATAGTTCAAAACCAAGCTGGGAACACTTTGAATATATCCCTCAAGGTCCATGCTGCAGATATTTTCTTATGAAAATCAACTTGTTTAATACTCCCTGTGGTCATTTTCTTCCTTCCATTTATTTCAGTTGTGGGTATAGGTCTGGGTTTTATAGTAGTAGCAATAAAACCATTTGAACTTAGAAACCAGGTCATCAGTAAAGAGCATTAGGCAAAGATATCTTAATTAATGCTAAGAGACAGGATGCAAATGTGCTATGGACGGGGTTAAACCAGCGAGCTAATGATTTGCATCACTGAGTTATGTGCATTTTTTTTGTCTTTTTGAGACAGGGTCTCTCTATGCAGTTCAGGCTGGCCTTGGGCTCACTTTGTAGCCCAGGCTGGTCTCGAACTTGCAACAATCCTCCTGCCTCAGCCTCCCAAGTGTTGGGATTATAGGAGTGCAGCACCACGGCCTGCCTATTTTTGTAAAGTTACTTGCATTTATAAAATCAATTTCCAATCACTTTTTTTGGTTTATAGTCTTAGATTTTTAACAAGAAAAGTTTCCTCCAGATGTGAGACAACTTTTGTAACTGAGGAATCTATTTATAAGAAACGGTTTCTATTTTAAGAAAAATACAGTTAATCTGTCCTCTTCTGGAAACTGGGAAATTATATATGGGGTATGATCTCCTATATCAGAAGAGCCAGTTCAAGACACAACTTGCCTAAACAGCTGCAAACTTTGTTGAAATACAGATGGTTAAATCTCAATACAACGCTCTATAGACATGCCAGCACAGTGATGTGGCATCATCACCTCACTGACAAGCTTAAAATCTATGTGTATATATCAGATCATTTAATCATTAACGCAAACCCAGGAACTAGGCGTTGATATTATGTTCATTTCCATATAAGAGAGTTGGGCCCAAAGTAAGGAGCTAGCTAGCTACAGCTGAGCACAGAGGCTTTGGTCTTAGTAATAAAGCCTCTCCCTGCATTTTCTGTCCTGCTTATTACCTTATCATACACTGATACAGTGTTTGAAACATTTCCGATTTCTTAACTTTTTCCTATCATTTCTCACACCTTTTAATCTCACCTCTCCATCCTATGTAATGATCAAAATGTACCTTTTAGAAAATCACATGGCTATCTGAGGCATTCAGAATGTCGTTTCTTTTAACTCAGTATTCCTCATTTCCCTCTCTTTTAAATGCTTCAGTATTTTCCCATTTTTTACAAAATAGCAATCAAAATCTTTCCTTATTTGAATGCCTTTTTAATTGATATGACTCCCACTATCCATGGCCACGAGTATTTCTTCTGTAGATATAGAATCTGAAATACACATTCTAATAACTGTTTTATTCCATTAGTTTCCTATTTCAGCATAATTCATGACCACAATTTATCAGCTTAAAACAGTATCCATTTTTAAACTGACACTTTTATAAGTGAGATGTCCAAATGGGTTCTGTCTAGAATACTTAATTTTTAAGGACAAAATTGAAGTATTAATAGGGTTAGATCCCCATCAGAAGGCTCCAGAAAAGAGTCTACTTTGGTGATTTATTTATGTCCTTGCCTGAATTCAGTTCCTTGTGGTTGTGGGACTGAAATCATGGCCAGCTCCATCTGCAGGCCAGCAATGGCACACTGAATCATTCTTAGGTCTCAAATCTCTCTCCCTTTTTTCCTCTGCGTCTCTCTGATTTCAGACAAGAGAAATTCATTTGCATTTAATGAGATGCATGATTAGGTAATTCAAACTAATTTCTCCATTTTAAACTCTAGACTATGGGGAGCAGCTTAACCGAGGCTGAGCCAGAGGTCAGCGGACACCTTGGGACCGGGAACATGGAACGCCAGAGGCAGACCCTATAAACAAGCCGACCTCTAGCTCCACTGCATGGCAGCAGGTGCCCAGTCCTGCAGTGCCCCTCCCTGTTAACTACAGCAGGAAGAGCTCTGAGAATGTTTCTTCCCCTGTGCTCACCAAAACACTGAGACCTTCAATTTTCCCCCTTTCCATGCCATTTTCCCCTTTTTAGTATGTGTAAATAAAGACCCTAAGGCCATCTCCGTGTCTCTGCTTCTCCATCAGAGGGCTGCATCCCACCCAGTCACAGATTTCCTTTTCTTACAAGTCCTGTATTGTCTTGATATCCTGTATCCTCGCTGTGTCTCACTGGACCTCACTGGACACAAGGATCACAGCTAAAATCTTCATTAGTTTGTAAAAATTATTTTTACCATGCAATATAACACATTCACAAGTTCCAACGACTAGGATGCAGACATCTTTGGGAGATTATGCAGTTACATGAATGAATCCTTCCTCCTTCTGGGGTTATAGAACTTATTTTTCAAAATGTTCTCAACAAATCTAAAGCCTTTTGAGGCCACTTGGTTAATTTCCTTTTCATATAGTCTCAGTAAATATCTATTGTATAAGAAAGAGAGTGCATTTAATTCATCTAAGCCTTTATTCTGCTAAATTACAAAATGCCTATGTAGATAGGACATTTATTACATTATTTCCAAATTAGAACATAAAAATAGCCTGACTGTATAATCTGAATTAATATATTTTCTTTTAAAAATTCCCTAGTTTCCTGGTAATTTACATGATGCAATATATGTGACACTCATTTGAACTTTTACAATAAGTCAAGAGATAATTATTATTCTCATTTCACAGATGAGGTTGGAGATTGATAATTTGAATGACTTGCTAAGATCAAATATCAGCTAATAAGTAAACTTCAAATTTGAAGTCTAATCTGAAATAGTATCTTTTACTTCACAGAGTGTCACATGTTTTTCTTGCACAGATACTAATTATCTTGGTAATCCTGGCTAAATGTTAACACTTCATCAAAAAACAGAACCAAAATACTATAAAATTAAAGGTCACATTAGCAAACTCCTTCCACTGAATGACTAAGGCATGGCAGAAAAAAAAATCAATAGCTATTATAATTAATAAGAATTTATTTAAAGAAAACTGGAGTTCTGAATTTAAGGACAGGGAACGTATTTATTGCCTCCTGCCCATACACTGACTTGAATAAAGCAAAACTTTAGCATTTCCTAAAGAAATGAAACCAAAATGGTTAAGAATATTAGAGTTAATAGTAGATGAGACCATTCAGCCAATTTATGGAACTTATATAGCAACATAATGGGTGGCTATCTGCTGACGAGAGGACGCCGCTCTGATGACCGAGAAACTTAGGACACGGTCGTGTGGGACCAAAAGTCTCTGGGCCGTAAGTGGGAGGAGATTTTGAGAGGGGAGTAGGAAAAGGAAATAAGATCCAACGTTATTTAAAAGCATGTCAGTACACAGAATAGTGTGCATCTCCTCCGTTTGCTGGGAGCAAGGGCAGCCTAGTTTGACTACAAAATGCAAAGTAAAAATGCCAGTCTCCTTGTAGCACCATGTGAGTTGAGCTAACGCATCTACTGTGCTCATCGCTGAGGCTCCATGAATACTTTAAGTGTGGTCAGGTCTTTGGTCTTCCTCTAACCCTCCCCTTGTAGCATCTGATACAGACCTAATTTCAATGGAGAAATGTGGCTCCCTAATTCTTAATCTTCGCATTACAAAATGAAGAATAAAAGGGTGGGCTCACGGCTAAGAGAAAGTAACACGGTAACCAGTATGTCATGGACCTCACTCCCCTTTTCTACCTGAGAGCAGGATGAAGTTTAGTGCAAAGCATGGTATCATATTTAGTATTTCTAAGGCTGATTTTGTCTGAAAGGGTTCTGAATTTCTCAGACTGCAGTCATGGTGCACTTCTTAAAGCCCAATACATCTGAATGCCCCTGGGTACTGTTTCAGCTATGTGGCCTGGAAACATCAGGGAACACCCTGCTACTGACTCTTCTTCTCCAGCCCAAAACTGTCTCAGCACAGCTCCCTGAGTTCAGTATTCTCAGCCCTCATCTTCCTGCATATAACACATCCCACTTAAACAATATTTTGTTGACCTAAAGATATAAAAAGCCATATTTAAAATTCTGAAAAGCTGCATTGTTTAACAGAAGCTAAGTATTTTTGTTACATGCAGGAAGACCTGTCATTATTCAATCAAAATAATTTCTTTCAGTACTGAAAGGCAATACTTTCCTTTATAAAATTATTATCTTTTAGGACTTTTCTCTACCCTCCTACTTATATTCAAGGGCTTCTAATTATAAAACTAGGAAAGCAAATTCAATAGAATAATATGAAAAAGAAAACAAAAGAATACTGACAGACAGTGGAAATTACTCAGTTGTAAATGGGATTCATTAAACCCATTTCTATTGGCTACAAAAAACCAGGGACTCACTATTATTTGAAGCCTATTGTGGACATTGGGCATTTCTTCTTGGAAGCCATCCATCATTCCAAGTAGCATAGGACATAAATTATGGTCCATTCATTTCATTTTTAATGTGCTTTCCTTTTTAAAATTAGAAAACATAGACCAAATAAAGCAGTGGCGGAATATTCCACATGAAGTAATTTTTAAAATTAGATTCAGGAATTTCTCCTCAATTATATTAAATTCCAATCCCTTTAGTGTATCTTTCTGCTGAAATTTTCCCCCAAGTCACTCCTTAGTAAAGATTAATGAATTTATATATACAAAATAATAACTCTAATTAAGTGTTATTTCACAGCTAAAAAACCTTTCTATTACCAAAGAGATAAAATCATCAGTTACATTGCTTTATTATTACACTCTTACCACTTAAACATTTAACATCTATTTATAGCCCATATTATAGTCTCGATTGATTAGCACTAACAAATCAGAGAGCTTTGAAATGTTTGGGTTAACTCGGACTCTGTTTCCTCAGCTGTCATCTGCTCTATTTCCTTACTGTGTGAAGGATCTAGTTCTCCAAATATGAATTAGTCTAAAATCTTGTAAAGTGCTGTTGGAATAGTTCCTCCAGTTTCTATAATATGATGCAATATTCTTGCCACTCACATCACCAGCACTGCTAACTAGCTCATCCTGCTCTAGGTTAACTTTGAACCATGCTCAACTCACCACCTTAATGCGTATCTGGTGATGCGGACAACATCTAAATACTGTGAGAAAAGTAAGGGGGCAAAGAGAACAAATAACCAACAGCCACACAGTGTAATCACCTTATTTTGGTGGTTATTCAAACATCTTCTCAAATAAAGCTTGCTTCAAGGTTTCGGATACTTCTTAGGCAAAACAATAAAAAAGAAAAGAAATATTTACTGTCCT
Organism: Hydrochoerus hydrochaeris; assembly: GCA_004027455.1. Lineage (NCBI taxonomy): Eukaryota > Metazoa > Chordata > Mammalia > Rodentia > Hydrochaeridae > Hydrochoerus > Hydrochoerus hydrochaeris. The sequence goes on along the minus strand of PVLA01006440.1, from coordinate 80,705 downwards.
GGTTCACAGCCATGACACAGGGCAAAGGAGGCATGGACTAGGAGTCCATGTCCAGTTTAACCTCCAAAAGACCCAGAGGGGCTGCCTCTTAGCCCAGACCTGTAACCATAGAAAGCCTCAGGAAAAAGCAGGCCCAATCTGAAGCTCCTGTGGCTTTTCATAGCATCAGAAGACAGGGTGAAGGATAAAAGAAGGAATCTGTGTAAGAATTCATGTATGGAACAAGGGGAGGAAAGAGTGATTCATACTTCCCTGATCTGAGCAAGCCATCAGAGAGGAAGGGAGCCCCAACTGATGCAACTGTATCTAAGCATACTCTATTTTGATTCCTGCTTGATTGTTGTCCTTGAAAGCCTGTTTTGATCTTAAATCATGTATTACAAGAAGCCTGGGACATTGCTGAAGGAAATCCTTTCATTTTAGCAGTCAAGAGTCTTCTCAAAATTTACTATACATTATTTGGTGTACCACATGCCTCTTATGCTTTATCCTTGATTTATAGACAACTCTATGAGATGACTGTAATTAGATTATACCAGGTTCCCTTCCTTGCCTATACCATATTCAGAGGCAAAATGGAAAAGTGACAAATAAAATGAATTAATCAAGATGGTTTGAACATATGAAAGCCATACCTCTGTGTACTGAGTGCTATATGATCTAAATGGTGAATATCTCAGTCCTCTGTCTTCTAGGTAGGTAACACAATGCATTGGAAAGAGTGATGAACTTAAGATCAGAAAACTCAATTCAAGCCATAACTCACTAAATTTTTGTCTACTTTAAATTGGACAAGTACTTACTGAGAGCCAATTAAGTGCTATATTTGCCTGTTAATTTTTATTGTCAACTTCAGTGAATTAAGAGATTCCTGGAAAGATGATTAGTTCATGGGAGTACTGTAATCCTTCATGTATTAACCCACTGATGTTCATAACTAAATGTGTCATCAGAACACAGTTGGAGAAGGTGGATCATTAGTATTGTGCCCTGGAGAGTATGCCCATTACAGGCATTCTTCATCTGTGCCCTGCATTCTGGCTGTTAGATTTGCTCTGTCATGCCTGTCTGCTATGATTCTTCTTTGGACCCAACTGATCATGGACTAAAACTTCTGCAGCCATAAGCCACATTAATCATTTCCCCTTTCATTCTGTATGTATATCAGGCATTTTACTCCTGTAATGGGAAAGCTGACCAATACAGAAAATAAAGTTTCTGTATTAGGAAAGTAGTGCTGCTGCTATGACAATATCTGATCATGTGATTTAAAAATCTATGGAAATGCTTTCAGGGAGAAACCTGGAAACACTCTGGAAATAAGGACTAAGGAATTCTAAAATGTTGTAAGCGAAGTCTAATAAGTGTAGTTTCTGCTCAGAAAACAATGATAAGAATGCTAATAGGAATGCAGATATTAAACTCCAGGCTTTTTAGGTTTCTGATGGAGAATCACTTGGGAATTGGACTGCAGTCTACACTTGTTACACTCTCACACAAAATAATTGTCTACAATTTGTACTAAGACTTTCATATGAGGCTGAATTTAAAAGTGGTGGACTAATTCTGGCAAAGCGTATTTCAAGAGAGCCCAAAATTAGGGCTGTAACATGGATATCGCTGGCTGCAATTTACTGCACAAACTGTGAGTGAAAAGAGGTGCAGGAAGTCTTGAACAACCATTTATACAGATGGGAGAGATGACTGCTGAAGAGATTAGCATCATTAAAAAGACACAATGTACTTAGAACAAAGATTTTTAAAAATGCCTGGAGCGATCTCAGAAACCAGCAAGGCCCAGTCCATCACAGCCTCAAGAACATAAAAGTTCAAACCTTTCACATACAAAGAGAGTATTTGGAACCTTGGTCAAGAAAGGCTACGGAGATGTTATGTCTTGTATTTAGATGTACCCCTAAAGCCTCATGTGCTCATACGTGAGGCTTTTCAGAGGTGGCTGGATCTAGGGTATATGAATATGGATTAAGAATGTGTGACAAATCAATTAGTCCCCCCATTGGTTTCCCATAGTTTTGGGTGTGAGTAATGGGAAAGCCCAGCCTAAGTGCAGGTGGCACTAATAAATAGGCTTGTAACCTGGATGCAGGAAGAGAAAAGAAGGCTCACTCACTTCTACTGCTGCTGCTTATGGCTCACCATGCCATGCCTCTCTGCCATACTACCCTGCCTTGAGGCCAGCCAATTATGGACTGAAACCTTTATACACTGTTAATTAAAATAAGCCTTTCTTCTTTTAACTCATGGCTGTCAGGTAATTTGTCCCAGAAATAAAATAAGTAAGACACTGTGGAACTGGTTCCCTAGGATACATTTCATGATCTTCACCATCTAGACACAAAGATGCCACTACAGTAATGGTCCAGTGGATCTATTTCCTGTTGCAGGTGGCAGAAAACTTTGGTATTATCCTCATGATGGTGCTTTTTTCAGACATGCAGAATTCAAGAGTTCGGAGGTCAAAGAAGCTTGCAGACAGGTTTAAAAAATAAGTTTTGAGAGGCTGGTTTTGAAAGATAGTTACAGGAGGTAGGGAAATGAAGCTGAAGTACAGTGGAGATCCCAGAAATTTGGAGAAACCAACAACCTGGAAAATCTGCTGAGGAAAGTTGTGCCCTTGCGGGCTGCAGCTAACAAAGCCATAGGTATGAGGTTGCTTAAGTCCCCTGAAATTCACATATTACCACCATGGATGCCAGGATATAGAACTAAAGAACATAATGTTTGCCCTACTGTGTTTTGGTCTTACTCTGGTTCTTTTCTTTTTTATCTCCTCATTCCTCCCTTTTGGAATGATTACTCTGTGGTATTTTATCTTTGGATTAAGTAAATTTTCTCATAAGGAATTTTACAACAAAGGGTTTGACATTGATCTCAAGCTAAGAAATTTGGCATTATTGTTAAGAAGTAAAAGCACAGAAAGTTTATTCTTCCTGTAATGCATGGCATGGATTGGATGGAAAAGCATGCGAATGAAAGGAAAGCAAGAAGAAATCATGACATTAATTCATGTAATACAGAGTAAAGGGAAGGACATGTAGGTCAACTACATGAGAAGATAGATTTGAGAAATACACAGAGGACTGTAGGAGGTTGAGGACGCATTGGCTATTATAAAAATAAAGATTCAAGGCAAAACTTGGGAGGGGTTGACTGAAATGTGATTGCATTGTTATCACAATTGCTATAGTAAAATATCAGAGAGGGAAAATTTTGAAGAGGAGGATATACATAGAGTTGACTTTTAAGTACTGGAATGTGAAGTGCCTCTGTGCCATTCCAAAGGAGATAGTCAATAAGCACTTGGGCAAAAGGCAATGAATCTAAGGAAGTGGTTATTTGTCTTAGTTACTTTTTTCTCCTTGCTGGGACGAAACACCCAATGCCCAACATAAAGGAAAGGTTTATTTCTTACAGTTCTTGGAGGTTTCAGTCCATACTCAGTGGGTATGGCAGCAGGCATGATGGGGCAGCCCTTCATGGCTGCTGCAGACAGCAAGGCATAAGCTTGACGAGAGAGAGAGAGAGAGAGAGAGAGAGAGAGAGAGAGAGAGGAGAGAGATACACTTTCTTCCCACCCATACATCATATCCTGGCTCCACCCCCAGTCGGGTGAAACATTCAACCACCAATCCGAGCGCTAGACAGTGAACCAATCACAAATGCAAAATTTAGTCCATTCCATAATTCATGAGGCTTGGGGGCCACTGATACAAACCATGACATTATTCTTAAAGTCGGAGATCCTTTTCAATTGTTAACATTTATTTGGGGAATCAAATTCAGGGTCATTCGTGAAACTTCATACCATTTTATTTCCCTAATCCTTTCCTGGTAGGACATGAAATCTAATTTATGTAATAGTTAAGATCTCTACTCAACTGTAAGAATGTATAATTTTATAAATGGCTGCAAATGTTTCTCAGTTGCTTAACTTCTCACTAGAAAAGGCATTGAGTAGACTACTGTTACTCTGGCTAAATATGTATACATAGGGGTAGAAAATACATTAAAATATTATTTAATTTGAAGCAGATACATTTACAAAGTATTAATTTTTCTTTAAAACAATTTAACAAGTGAATTAGAGTAGAATTATTTGTAGTTCTATTGATGTTGGGTATTTTAAAGGCAGAAAAACAAAACATTTGAGACTTAGAAGCTGTTAGCAGGGCAACACCTAGATATTAAGAAGTTCAGCCTAATTTTTCGAGGAAAGTACTATGCTAACTGTGTGTATGGAGTGCTGTTGGGTGTTGCTGGAACTGAAGACGAACGGATGCCTGGTGCTTCCAGGGTAAAGGTTTTCAGAAATGGCAGAGGAGCTGGATCTTGGGATTAAAAACAAAGAGTAAGGCTGAGATTCATATGCACAAGAATTTTTTTAAAAAATTCAAACAATGGGATTTAAATCTGTAAAGGTTTTTATTAAAGCATGATTTAAGGAAAATATACTTTCATCTATTCCTATTTCATTGCTGGAGGTAGATTAGTAAGTGTCAGGAGATTTATATTTATATTTATTTTATATTTATATTTATTTATATTTATATTCTTGCAGTGAGTATGGATTTTTCAATACTTCAGAGAACTAGATTTGGCCTTCAAATTAAAGGGGAGCCAGGCTCAAATTTCCTTCTATTAGTATTTCTCCCATTTGTTTCTTTGATCAACTGAATACACAGCTCTCTGACTTTCTGCATTCAGTGGAAGGCTTTACATAGAAAAACCCTAAGTATCTCTGGTAACAAAAGAAGCAGACTTAGGAATTGTGTTTTACAAAATTACAACAACATATACCCTCCTTTATAAATAATATAGGCTGGCAAGTAAAATATATTTTAGCAATTCATAAAATTCAGTAGAGTCAGGGAGATCACATTATTTTGTTTTCAACATCTTTGTGTATATGTGTTCCAAACCAACTCATAATATACGATAAATAACAACCACAAAGTCAATTTAACTTGATATAAGTAGACTTTATTTGTTACACCTTCCATTATAGTTAATATGACTTGAATTTTCTTTCCATACTCAACTGTATCGTGACTATTTCTGACTCACTGTCTCTCTAGACTCATGCCTACTGAACTAGTGGCCTGCATCCCTGAACATGCTTGAATATCACCATTGAATAGCTTGAATCTCTGAGCCATTAAATTTTACTAAAAACAGGCATAAAATGAAGGAAGAAAATTAAGAAAGAAAGAGTCCTCAGTTCCACTCCCACTCCATCCAATCCATACCATGCATTACAGGAAGCATAAACTTTCTGTGCTTTTACTTCTTAACAATAATGCTAAATTCTAAACACTTGTCTGTTTAGAGTCTAAATTCATAACATAGTCAACCAAAGACCCACAGGCTTAAAACCTACAAATAAAAAGGGCAAATATCTAAAAAATCCAGTGGAGTCTGATACCATTTGCCACTGATCTCTGCCTAAGAGAAATAAGTGTATGATAAAGTCTATTATTTATGTTTAGGAAAAACTTTTGCTTTTTACCTTAAGTAAAGATTATATATCTACAAAAATAGAACAATAATAGAATTATTATTATGTATGCTAGGACTTTGACTTAGAATAACAAGAATGTAAAGAAAGAGTAAATTAAATTTATATAAAAACAATTTTTTGAAATGTGTTGAATTAAAAATGTTGTTATATAGCTTGAAATTGTAGATGTTCTTTTAACCAAAAAGTACTGGTTCATTGGCACCTCATGGAGTCCTTCACTTGTCTTTGGCCTGTAGCAGTAAAATCCTAAGATTGAGCTCAGACTCTGACACCTGCTTTGTGCTCTTCTTGGTCCAGTGTTAAGAATGATAAACTCATCAGAATGTATGAAAAGTTAGACTTACAAACCCTCCAAAACCAATACTCGGGGACTTCTGTAAAAGCTGTGTTATAGAATGGCTGATTAAGAGCTTAGCACAGGCCAGATATATCTGGGATTCATCTATTTTTTTCCTGAATTCTATTAGCTTTGCAGTTATAGCACTTGTTTGATAAAGTCCTGATGTTCATATACTCATGTGTCTGTCTTTCCCAGCATACTATAAACACCTTGAAAGGCAAAATTACTTTCTGGCTTTTAACAGCTTAAAGGACATCTCTTCTGCAACAAGAGATGCTAAATTATATTGTGTTGCATAGTCATATGCTAAATTATATTGAATTGCATAGTAATTCTTTAATAGTTTTTTCCAGTGACATCATGAGTGCATGCTTGATAATCCATGAGGAGCACTAAGGAGTTGTAATAATATAAGAGTGTTCATCTTTTTAGAGACCCAAATAAGGATCTTCCTAGTGATAAAGATAGTTTATCTAAATTTCCCTAAGTACCATTCGCCTGGTGTGTTGGGGTTCTTTCAGGTCATAATCTGAAAGAGAAATGTTGACTATAAGCAGTTAAACTGCATAGATTTCCTGAAAAAAACAAAGTTGACCTTTAAGTTCTCAGACTTCTTTTAGGAGGTATTTTTCATCTTGTAACATTACCAAAAGCATTTGGAGTGATGTAGGACGTATGAGTTATTCAAGTCTGGTAGAGCTTTATCAGTAAATCCAAGAAATCTTTTGTCCTGGGTTTATCCTAAAAGTATTGCTGAGGAAAACAGGAGCAGATATTGAATATAAAGTGAAAAGTATTTAGAATGCATTACATTAAGGTCAAAATATAAAATTAAAAATTTTATCAAAAATATAAAATAGCAAAAAAAGAAGTGGAAAATTTTCACTGGGAGTTCAGGGAAAGTTAAACTAAGACATTTAATCTAGATCTGAAAAAAAGGAAGACAATATGAGGTCACAAGAAGAAATAACCATAAATAGTGGAAACAGACTGCGAAGGCCCTACTGTAGGAACCATCCTGGTTAGCTGTAGGGAAAAGCCCTGCTTTTGTGCAGGCAAGGACAGCAGAGGCACTGACGAATGAGGACAGAGAGAAGAGACCACGACACAGAATAAAATCACATCACATTCTGCAAATCAAATTTTCTTGGTTTTCCTGTAAAAGATATTTTAGGCTTCTAAATGCCACAGACTTTGAAAATCAGATTTTCACATTAGCAGCACCTTGCCAGCTTGAAATTAGTCTCCTAAATATTTTGAGAAACACACCAATGAGGGTAGCTTTGAAGAAATAACTAGGGAGATAATTCAGACAAAAGAATAATAAGCAACCTACAGCAGGTCTTGAATTTCTGAGCTCAGAGCTCATTATCACTGTAGGAACCAATAGAACCTGTCTTGAAAAGGTAGCAGACCCTTACAGTGTCTGCTGGTCAATTGGTCACCTCTTCTCTGGTCAAGGCTGACCTAAGATGCATTAATAGGCTATGCAAGACCCAGCTTCTTCCCTATAGATACCACCTCACTGTCGAATGGAAATATACATTATAAATATTACGACCTGAGGATAAAAACTCCAGCCCCCTGAATTTGGTATTCATTCTGAAAAGACCCTTAGGATAAACAAAAGGCTCTCCATTCCTTTTGACAAACTCGTGCTCACAAAATTGAAAGCTTACCTACACACTGGAAAAATTAAATTCTGGCTTAGTTAATGTTTTCCTCATGGTTGAAGTGGCTACTTACAGAAAGATAATGATAGTATGAGGATGCTTAATTGCTACTTAATCTGTGTCTCTCTAGTTCCTGACGGAAAGAATATGGGAGGAAAATGTGTTACGTTAGAAACTGAATGAAATACCATATGTAAAATCCGGAGAAAAATCTTACTCGTATGTGAGTAATATTCAGACTTGAATGAGGTCTTCAGTGGCAGTGGGGGATCTGTTTGCTGTCTGGGTCACTCAGCACACACAAGATGGAGCTGCTTTGGGCCAGGTAATTAGAAGATCCTGTCAGCATGGTGGGGCTCCATTAAAAGCCTGGGAGACAGAATTATAATCTATGATTACAAAGCCACATGCAATCACAATATTTCCAAACACAAGAATGGATTTTTCACAAAGCTGGAAAGAATCCTGATGACATTTTAGTGTGAAAACTCTGGGATCCAGACTAATCGTGGCACTAACAGAAAGCTGCCCATGATGAAGATGATGGCCTTCCATAACTGACCAGTGAGAGTGTTAGACCTGGGAATATTAGGAGCATTCTCTCCTGCCACATCCAAGCAGGATAAGCCATTGTGCGCTTGTTTGGTATCAAATCTCCACTGTCTAACCTCGTGCCTGCTACATATGCTGATACTTTGAAAGATAAGGATCCAAGATCTGCCAGAACTGAGGAACTTACCTCATTCTTGAAGATGTCCAGCTGCTAAGGATGCTTTGTTCATCCCAAAATTATGGTTGAAGAGAAATTTTTAAGTAAAGACAAACTTTTACAGCCATGATGATGAGTAGGAGTCAAATACAGTACACATGTTTGTATTAACTATGATGTAACTGAGTATAGGCTGTGTCCTCATAGCAGCCAAATTTCAAAGGCAGCCTATTGCAGAGCTCTTGGTCCAAGTGAGTATTGCAGCTCCTGCAGTGAGCCTCCAATCTCCTGCTAGGTGTTATGGAACATGGCGAGAGAGGAAAAGAAAAAGCAAGAGGTGAAATGTCAGTACAGCAGAGATTTGGGATGATCAAATGTTCACGAGGAACAAAATTCCAGTGGGCAGTCAGAACCGTGACACTTATTGATAGAGAAGAGAATTTGAGGCCCGAATTACCAGATGACTTAAGCAGTCAGAGGTCAGTGATCAGGGCTAGAGATACAGCTGAACAGTACAGTGCCTGCCTGGCAAACACAAGGTCCCAAGTTTGATTCCTAATACAAAAGAGGATGGAGGTGACCTTATGCTAAGAAGGATCTTGCCTGGAGTGTTTGTTAATTTTAGTGGATGGGAAAAGATGGCCTGTCCCTAAAGAGATAGTGGGAAATCTCAAAAGGCTGTTGCTGATAATCCCAAACTTCTGTTCATCTCTTAGGAGAAGCATGCAAAATTAGCCATTATAAATTTGTGGTCCCCAGCAAGTGTGGGCCTTGGAGCAGCAGTACAGTCATGATTAGGAGACAAGAAACCAAAATATCGGATACCACCATAGATCTATTAATCAGATTCTGTATTCTAATAAGATCTCAGGATGATTCATGCACATAAAATTTCAGAAGCCTAGATTTGAGTTCAAATTTTTATCCATAGCTGAGAGGCTTTCAGAACATTGATTAATGCTACCATATTTTAATTTCCTGTCCTAGAAACTGGAGAAGATAAATTATCAACTTTATGTTCTGAACTGAAGGTAACAATAAGATAATGCAACTATAATGCTCAGAACAAGGTCTAGAATATTTTAGTACTCAGTATACACTGACTACTATTATAATTTGGTAGAATACTTTTAGTCCAAATTAATAAATCTAGGGTGTATTTTGTAATGCAAATGTAGGGAAAGAGTTACAAGTGGAAAGGATATTTTATTTATAGAAGAAACCTTTTCTAGAAGCGCTCACTTGTGGGATACTTTCCTGGCTTTGATCATATATATAAATGGAAGAGTCTATGTACCTTTCTGCTACGGCACTAAAATATTTCCGAGGCATTTTAGAAAAATGGGAGGATTTTCCAGTCTTGCTTTGCACAGCTTCCCACTTTAGACAGTCAAAAGCTAATTTTTTATCTGATGTAACAGAGTGTGAAACACCGGAATGGCTCGCTCTGGTGACTGATCTGTAGGTAACACTGTTAGTGCCCTGCCCAGATCTTCCTCACAAGGCTCTCCTGTTGCTAATCAGGCTAGCATTCTTTTGGTCAATTTAGATAGAAATTGTGATTCAGAGAATCCCCCAAAGTCCACCTGTCCAAGTAGTTTGATCATAGTGGGTAATTCTGGGTGCCAACAATTGATACAGCCAGTTGCTAGCTCCCGCCCCTGACAGCTGTCATCTTCCTATGAAGAACATGGAAGTTTACCCTATTGGGTGCTGCTCCCAGCTGCTGGTTTTCATTGTCTCCCAGTCATCTCTGGAGCCCTTGGTTGCTAACAACTCTTTGTGCTTATTTTTCTTTCTTTTGAAATGATCTCTCTGTCCACACTAGCCAGGGCTAAGAATCCTAAGTAGATTGCAGGGCTTTGGGAGCCCACTACTGAGAAGTAAACCAGGAGCCGGTTTACAGGACACCAAGGCAAGTCTTTACTTACAAGGCTTGTTCTGTGGCACAGGGCTCGTACACAGGAGGAGCTCTCCTGGACTAAGTCTCAGCAGTCTGGGGATCCTGTGTATATGACAGCTGCAGACCTGGGTCTGTGAGGGATGAGGGCGGGAAGCAAAGAATCTCTCGGAAGGTTTGCTGTGAAGGTTGGATATGCAGTGAAGGGTCCCAGGTATCTCCCTAATTTTACCCTTGCCAGGACAAGCCCTCTCCCTTCTTAAGAAGGAAACAGAAGTGTCAGAAAAGGCAGGACTGGGGGAAGGTCACAGATATGAGTGTCTGGCAGCGCTCATGCTGGAGTAGAGAGCAGCAGCTTGAAAGCCACTCTCGACTAACTAGCTAGCTGGCCAAGGAGGACGCTGAATCAAGTTGTCACAGACTATTGGGGTGGGCAAGGGAGAGCAAACGGGGGGTGATGTGGAGGGTTGCAATAACCACTGACCAAGCCATGAGGAAATCAGGAGCTTTCTTGTCTCAGTTGGACTCACTTCAAAGTCACAGTCTCACAGAAGTCCTTTTCTCTAAGAAAGTGCTCAGTGGACAGAAGCTGCCTCATCCTGCAACTTACTTTCCAAGGGGCAGCCCATGAACAGCGAGTAAGTGGTACAAGTTTGTCATGGTGAGATAATTCTGGGACGTGATTAATGCTCCTGTACTAGTGCAGATGAATCTGGTCTTCAGAAAGTTCCCACCACTGTGTTAGCCTTGTTTTCCCCAAGTTCCTTTCTGAAAGGAATCCCAAACAAATCATATCATCCAAAATCCTTGTCTCAGATTCTGCTCTAAAACATCTGAGAAAAGATCATATAACAAGTCAGCTTGAGTGACGACAGGACCATAGCAAGAGAGAGAAACTCATAGCCAAATATTTCACCATATCTTAATAATGAATGCTTGATATTCAACCCCAATACATGTTCTAATATATCCTCTAAGTCTATATGCCTAACACAACTCAAAATATTTCACTTGATTTTTAAATTAAAGTCTATATATATTTGGTAACCTCACAAATTCATATAGTGAACTATAAGATATATGCTTAGCTATATATATGTACTTTACTTTCATGAAAGTTTTAGAATACTGGTACTTAAGTAAATTTCTTGAAATTCTGATGGTCAGTTTTTGGAGACACATATTTGAGGGTATGATACTTTCTAGTGCATGTGGGGTCTCATGACAATTTATGGCCCTTGTGGCACTCTCCAAAGACTCCTTTGCTGCTATTGAGTTAAATAAATACTCCATTGTTTGAATTACTCAATGAAATATAAATAATTGACAAATCATTTCAAAGTATCATACTTAAACAATCTTGATTGTCAAGTTGATTGGCTTAAGAATTACCACATGATTATTAAAACACACTTCTGGGTGTATCTGGGAGGGTTATAAGACATGAACTTGGAATTGCATCTGTTTCCTGACTCCTTTCTTTCTGGTACTACACTTCTTGTCCTCTGTGAAATGAATAGCTTTGCCCCAAAACACATTTCTGCCATGATCTCTCTGCTTTAGAGCCAACTTACCTGTACTAAACCCTCTGAAACCATGAGCCAAAAATTAACCTCTAGTCTAAATTTCAGGTGTTATTTTTTCCCAATAACAAAAAATCTTACCAATGTATAGTACATTGCTAAAGATATTGATGGCAAGATAGCACTCAAGAAATTATTTGCTAAAACAAATTTCAACTATAACTTTTTTCTCAGTAAGTTTCTAAATGATTTCTAACTGTCTGCTCCTATGAACTCTTAGTAAAACAATTTTCTAGGGATTACTAAAAGAATTTTAGTGATTTCACAAGATGTCTTATTATTCCCCAATGAAAATATTCAGAATATCTATAAAAATAAGTTCAATTAACAAAACTTATTAAGACCCGATTAGCATATCTCAAATCTGTAGTAGTACTAGCATGAATTATTTGAATAATGTAATAAAAATTCATTGTATAGACCCTCAAAAATAAAGGCCATCATATTCTATCATACTTAACAGCTTTGAGAAAAATTATTATGAAAAAGTCAAAACAATTCTGTAGACTTCCCAGCAATAGGGAGAGATACATAGGAGCTGGGAGATGTGATTTCAAAAGATTCTCCTTGCTTGTTACTGGAGCTGGCATCTCAGCAACTTATGTGGCTGAGTGGAAAAATAACCAACTTTGTGGAAATTTGTCTTATGACACATTTTTCCTTACCTTCACTCTGTTGCTTGTAGCTTCTAACATTCTTGAGAAAAGAAATCAGCGGCTTTGGCAAGTGTTTTGCTTTTTCTTTCTTTCTCTAATATATATGGGAGGGTGAAGAAGTATAGGAAAAATTAAAAGTGAAGCAATGGGATATAATAATGTTTAGTGGTATTTTGGGGGCCAATTTTAAGATCTGAATTGCCTTCTAAGCTCTGTCCCAGTAGAGATGTTACACAGATTCAGCTTCATGAAGGCATTTATTTTTAGTAAGAATTGATACACAAATGTTTTCCAGATAATGATTAATGTATTGAATTATAATTTTTTTCAAAAAAGAAAGCATATTTTGTTTTCCTGAATGGACTTGATTCACTGTAAAAACTATCTTACTGTGGAATTTTTATGAAGATATAAAGGAAAAAAGTGTACTGCGATGAAAATTTTGTTTCTGCTTTTGTATGTCAGATTTTCTTTGTTCCAACAATTTTAATAACATCTTTAAACAATTATTTCTGGATATCAATTTGTTTAAAAATACAAAATGACTTGAGAAATTGTAGATGTAAAATGAACCTTCAAATATTCAACTCTGTGAGCTTTCTGGACTATTATTAGAGTCTGGACATTACTAAATTCAAGGGTGCTACTATTGTGTAAATCCATCATTTGCAGAACTCTGGGGCCAAAATGTACCATTTGTCTTTATGATAGTCTCTTCAGAGAGTTCAACAAACTTCATACTTGTAAGGGACCGAGAAAAGCAAATGAACAGAACAACAGTATTCTCAGAACTGACTGTGTTTTCAACATAGTAAGATGCAAAGAAGAAAGTAAGACTATTGAATGTATCCTGCTAGATATTCACCTTATATTGTTAATTTAATCATTAACAAATTTAATGTGGGGTAATGATCATTTGCTGATTAGAGATTATGCTACAAAGTAGTGAAGTCATTATCTCCATGTTTAAAAAATGTGAACGCTATTCAACCAAAGAAACATTTTCTACTTCTCAGCATCAATTTGAAATAGAATGCATGATAGTAAAAAGCATAATTTCTGTCTCTACATAGATTGCTACCACAAAAATCGAAAGACAAAGCAATGCTTTTGGTTATCATTTCAGGCCTTATTTCAAGCCCACTGTGTGGCAAAGGATGTTTTCCTTCACGTGTTTGCATTTCTCCACCTTCCCACTTGCCTGCTCTAGTCTGCTCTCCCCCGCAGGAAAGGCGATCCCGTCATCCTTTACTGCCATGAGCTTTTCCAGCTCAAGACTTTTCTCAGGTGTGTCAAATAATAGCTCCTGTGTAAGTGCTTTCAAATTTTCAGATACCCTTGGGAGCAATTTTAGGAGCAGAATCCCTTTTGTAATTACACAAAACAACAACCCAAGCCCAAGCCCTGGGGCTGCATCCTTTAAGATTTCAGCAGAAGGGTGTAGTAACAACATAAAACAAATTTGTGCAAACCCCACCTCTCTGGCTGCTTTGATCGTGACCTCTCCCTCCTTTCTGAGTTGATGCTAATGCCTTTAGCCAACTTTGCAGGCCAAAGTCTTGCACTCTGTTCATGTCTCAATTTCTCCAATAGAAGATCCCACCACGCAGAAAGTTTCTTCTGTGTTTTTAAATATATACCCCAAGTCAGATCACATTCTTCCTGTTGTTCTCCAGGGTTGCACGGAGAAAAATTACATACAGGGCACATAATGTATAGCGTTATTAATAACGGCCACCCAAGGAGTCAAATACAAATAAAGTACAGGAAATCAGCCCACAACACTAAAGACCTAGACAATCCACCGAGGGCCTGGATCCCATGGCAATAACCTCTGTGAGTTCAGCTGAAAATCCAGAGCCCAGGACAATGACCTGTGAAAGTCTGTCCCACAGAACTGAACTGGTAAGGTTCAAAGGTTAATGGTGGAAGCCAGAAAGTCTATGCCAGCAGAGTGAAGTATCTGTGCCAGCAGGCTGAGGTTTCTATACTGGAGCCAACAAACAATGCTCAAAATGAGGACCAGATTCCCCTAAAAAGTACCACAGCCATTCTCATGGCAATGAGGCCCTGAGCTCCTCCAACAATGAGAACAGCTGAGTACATGTCCGAAGTACAAACTTCTCCAGGAGATTAAACAGCACACATCTTCCCCTCTGGAGCTAGGAAGTGATGCTCAAAGTAAGGACCAAAGCTCCTGCAAAGTGAGTCACAGTCATTCTCAGCAACAAGGTCCTGAGCTCCTCCAATAACAGCCAAGTTCATATCAGGGCAGCCAGCATGACAAGCTCCTCCAGGAGAACCAACAGCTCCAAACAACAACACTTAGGGGAACCCACAATGCTACTCTTCCTCCCCAGGTCCCCTTTTAATGCTGGCAACAGTCCTCTGGTGAGCCATCCATGCTCAGCGCCACACTGACTCAGTTCAGCTGGTGTATCAGCTGACCACCAGCTACAAATGCACACTTCCTGTCTCCACCACACCATGAAGCTCAAATTTCTCTTTGCTCCCCTGGAAGCTACAAAAACCTCCTAACTTAACTTCTAGGCTCCAAGTTTCTTTTCTATAACTTGTTTTTCTTCTGTTGTTGTTTTCATGTTTTTTTTATATCAGAGCTTATTTTTTTAGAATTTAAATAAGTCAACTTACACCATTCGTTAAAACTTTTAAACAGTTTTCCCTAGTATTGAAAAATCACCTTTTCTCCTTTTCCTTAATATCACCAATAACTAGGATCCTGGCGACTTCTGCTGTCTGATTCTAACAAACCCGTCCAGCTCGACATCTGTGTGCTCTTGGACGTGCCAGCATCGGTCTCGGGCTTCTTCCTGCCCTCCTGCTGTCTCGCTGCCATTCCCCTCGAGTCGCACATCTCACACTTTGGTAAATTCTGTTCAAATATCATCTCTTCAGTAAAATTATGCTGCTCATTTAATCTAAAATAATATCTTGCCCTCACTCCCTCCCTGGTCCCATTTTATAAGACCTCAAATTTATTTTTCTTCATAACGTTTACATTTATCTCAAATAATAGTATGATTCAGTTACCTGTCCTTATTCCTCATTTGTTTTCTCTACTAATTCTAGAAACATACAAGCATGGATTTTGTGCTAATTACATAGTATATAGTACAGTATATATGTATATATTTGTATATATATTCATTTATAGTACCCAGTATATAGTAATGAAAAAAGTCATAAATATATATTCAATGATATATTAATTCATTTAATGTACATAGAAAAATATTTATAAAAGACTTTTATAAAACTACAAAGAAACAAGTAGTGCATATAAGTTAATTTTATCTAGCAATTATTTTTCCTACATTGGAATATATATTTTCTACATTGCATCTGGAGCTAGGTTGAATAACTTGAACCACTTGGGAAGCATTTCTTCAGTTTGATCTTCATTATGATAAGTAGTCCCCTTTAGAAAGAAAGACATCCCATGGCATCAGTAACCCTTTTGTGTCCTACTGAGAGATTTCATATAGCAGGACAGGAGCTCATTCCGTGCTTTTTTTGGTTATCATCATTCTAATAGTTCTAATAGTACATAAATAAAAGCAGCATATCTTCAGTTCTTAGAAAGGGAAAGGGCCTTGGCACCATACACTCAAATCCTTTCAGTCTTATTCGCTAACCTATGGAAAAAGAAAATGAGAGTTGTATATCCAGTGACCTTGGCTTCATCAGAAATCTTCATAATGGTTATCTGTTTCAGTTAAAGTACACCTAAGGAAAAGACAACAGTTAACACTTTTGAGCTCTTATTTATGCTAGCAAAATATGCTATCTGCATATACTGTGCTATCCAAACCTGCAACCATCTACTACCCCTTTCTCCCCTCTGCAGATTTTTGTCTATTAGTGTGACTCTACTGTTTCACCACTTCCAGAAAATCCCATGTGATTTCATAAACAATCATAAAATAATTGTTTTTAAAATCATAGACTTGCTTTATCCCTGCTAAACAATTCTGCTATGATCCTTACTTGTCACTCATCAGATTTGTACCTCGTACCAAAATTCAAATTTTCAGTGAACATTGTTTTGTCTTTTTTATAATGAGGCATTATCAGGGCTGTTTGGAGGGAATATCCCCATTAGTTGAAGAATCAATAAATTCAGCTTTAACAGCTAGTTTTGTTAATGATAATTGGGGAGCAAGCATTGGGAGGAGCTTACTACCTTGCCATCAAAACCAAATATAAATATTATTATCACAACTGTCCAGACAAGAACCTGAGGGACAAAAGCAGTAGGGCATTTTCTCAAGGTTATGGCACAATAACGCTAGCACAACTTGAACCCGGGTGGCCTGGCCACAGAGGACACCCTCAGGCACAATCAGGCTTTTCAACAACACACGTCAAACAGCAAATTGGAAAAGCTATGATTGTTCAGATGAGACCAGATCATACTACAATAAAATATAATAGTAAATTTTAATATTTAAGGGTTTTATTCCAAATTTTATTCCTTTTAAAAAATCTTATGCAAGGTTGACCATATGTTCAAATTTTAATATTCATTCCTCCATTTGGCTGGGGAGTTAGGAATATACTTGGTATTAAAGGTGAAGAACCCTCCCCTGCTGCATGGTTTCTTTCCTTGGTGAGCCTCTATTTCTGCATCAGCCTTTGTATTTGTATCTATCTGCATCTTTATCTTCATCATCAACATCCATTATCTCATTGCTGCATTGAATCTTTGCACAAATCATCTTGTGCTTATTTTCAAAAATTCTCTTGATGAGATATCTAGAAACATAATTACAGGATTATAGCATTTAATAATGTTTTTTATCTAATTTACTATTAGTATATAGAATTCCAGAGTAGCTGAATCAATTTAAATAATTTAATGTATATAATTTGCACACAAAATTAGTAAGATGTGTTCTGAGGTACTTGTATAAATATCCCTATGAATTTTTGTGGGTGTAGCACTCACTTAACGAAGAGAGGTATGTTATATGATTGATGAACAAATGGCAGTGGTTTAATCTTGGAGTCAGAAGAGTGTTGTGTACTAGTTATGAAGAGACAGTTTCTGATCTGTAGCAATAATATCTATAATGGTATGGAAACATAGACCTAAAGAATAGAACTAGTATAATTTAATCTGGAACTTAAAAATGAGTGTCATCTTTCATCTGTCATCTTTTATTCTCTTAATGCTTGTTTTCTTTATATTTTCTAGGTAGAATTCTTATTCTGAAATGTTATTTTCTAAAACTAGGTATAGAAGAATATTATAATCTTTTAAATTGTTCCTATATTAACACACACTTAATATATTTAATTCTCCTTCAAAAATTAACCAAGCATCGTTATTGTTTGGTTGTTATTTGCTGTAAAAGTGACATGATCATTGATTAGGTATGCTGAACTGTGAATATATTGACAAATATTATTTAATACCAAATGAATTACTGGTTATATTATCTAAAGAAATAGCCACACAAAAATGCAAACAGGTGTGTAAAATGATATTTTTCATAGTGCTATTAACTGAAAATAACTAGATAACTGGATAACTAGAAAAAAATGTATGAATTTAAAATGCTTGGTTTCGTCTGTGACCCATTGGTTGTTCAGGAGGATGTTATTTAATTTCCATGTGTTTATGGAGATTTTGTGGTTTCTTTGCCATTAATTTCCAATTTCAGTACACTATTGTCAGATAATATGCACAGAATAATTTCAGTTATTCTGAATTTGCTTAAGCATGTTCTATGGGTTAGTACATGGTTCATTTTTAGACAATGTCTGGTGTGTAGCTGAGAAGAATGTGTGTTCTGATGTTGAGTAGAACATTGTGTAAATGTCTATTAAATCCATTTGCTCATCATTGATTCAGTTCTGTTGTTTTTTTGCTGACTTTTTATCTAGTTGATTTATCTCTTTGTGACAATAGGGTGTTAAGTTTCCCCATTACAATTGTGTTATTGCTTGTTTGATTTTTCATGTCTATTAATATTTACCTCATATGGTTGGGTGCTCCCATATCTGGTACATTTATATTTATGATTGTTATCTCTTCCTCTTGAATTTTTTCCCTAATGAGTATATAGTGACCTTCTTTATATCTTTTGACCATTTTGGTTTAAAGTTCACATTGTTTGGAAACATAATAGCTAACCTGAGTTTTTCTGGGTTCCCGTTGCATGGAGCACTGAAAAAGAAACGACTTTCTGAAAGAAGTTAGTGCTAGAAAGAGAGTATTTCTAAAATAAATATTTGAAAAAGTAAAAAAAAAAAATGCTTAGTACACAGTATTGAAGGATCTAGAGCAGTTCCAAGAAATGAGCTAAAAGTATTCAGGGAAACACAAACACATACGCACAGTGTTGAGCAAAGAAGCATGAAAATACAATTGATACTTTGTGTAACATTTTAACATATACATTTACAAACAACATCACATATTTTAAAAAATAAATGTGTGAGAATAAAACAATCAGATCTGTCCTTGGTTTTAGAATGAAAAGATGAAGAAGAGAAAAGGGATCATAAATGAAAGGGGTAAAATAGAAACAAATAAGATAGAAACATCATCTTAGTGATAACGATGTTCCAAAAGCAAAGACAGGGTTATTTCACTTGTCTACATCTGAGATTCTCAAATGTTAAAAGACAAATAAAGTGCAAGAAATACCAATAACAGAAGTGATGGAAGGATTTTAGACAGGTACTTGGTATGACTTGGAAAGTCATTTCAAATTACTTATCAAGTTTATGGGCAAAAACTTTTGTGCACAACTTAACTGAAAATATTTTAGTGTGCCACAAGGCCTAATCTGATCACATGTACCCATCTTTTTTACTACTTCTCTTGCCTGTCATCTGGTATTTTACTTCTAATTGCTCCCATCCTGGTTGTCTTATGTCTTTTATCTCCAAAATAGAGAAATTGATACCAGATTATATTGTTCTTTGGCTCAAAATTTTCAGGGCTTCACATCTTCCACATAATAAAATTCCAACTCAACTTGATCCCAATTTCCCTCCTGTGCTTCACCAAGATGACCCCTGCTGGTCTTGCCCCCTACAGGGAACCCCTTGCTCTTCTTGAACACATGAAGTGTGCCCTGCCTTGGGGCTTCGGGGCATCATACTGTTAGTATCTCTGCACAACACTCACTCCCTCTCCTATTTTTGATCTTTC
Organism: Hydrochoerus hydrochaeris; assembly: GCA_004027455.1. Taxonomy (NCBI): domain Eukaryota; kingdom Metazoa; phylum Chordata; class Mammalia; order Rodentia; family Hydrochaeridae; genus Hydrochoerus; species Hydrochoerus hydrochaeris. Next base: position 61,119 of record PVLA01006440.1, on the reverse strand, counting down.
TGTAAGCTCTAATCTACTTCATCTTTCATGCATTTCTTTGCTCTTTTGATTCTTTTAGCACTTGATGACACCTGACAGTCTATATTTTAATTCTTTTCTCAGGAAGATGCAAGTGAGTTTACTCCTCTTTCAACAGAATCTATAACAATATTACATTCAAGCTCTGGTCACAACTGTAGAATGAGTGAATTACAATGACATTTGATCTCAGTAAATGGCAATGGAAATAACTAGATTAAGCAATAGGAAAACAATATGTAATGTTTTTGAGAGATGATACATAACCTCCCTTTGATACAGACAGCTGATACGAACTTAATTGTGTCTCCTCCTACAAGTTTTTATTTTGAATACTTAACCCTCAGTGTGGTGACATTTGGAAATAGAGCTTTGGGAGATAATCAGGTTTAAATGAGGTCATAAGGATGGTGCTGTTATAATGGAATAGGTTTAATGCTCTATAAACACAGAGGAAGCAGAACTCATTTTCCCAAGTGAAGACAAAAGTAGAAAGCAGCCACTGGCATATCAAGAGAAAACCCTAAGTTGAACTGGCTTGAGTCTAGATCTTGGATTTTCCAACTTCCAGAAATGTGAATATATTCTTGTTGTTGAAACTACCCAATGTATGGCATTTTGTTAAAGTAGCCCAAGCTGAATAATATAACATCTATTTCTCTTTTGTTTTTTTACTTTCCAGCATCCTCCCTAAAAAAAAAGAATTAGAGTGAACATAAACCCTTGTCAAAAAATCTCCATGTAGGAAGAGTCAAGCTTGTTCCCATAATTACAGTATTGGAGTTCTTGTCAATGATTTTGCCTTCACTGTCTCACTATTTTCCAGTTTATTTTCAATATTACTCTTCTTTCTCCTGTAGTTTGTTATTTAGTTCCAAATTAAAATCCTTTGAAAGATTTGCCTATGAAAATAAAAAATGTGTGAAACTCCAGGCATGCCATCTCACTCCTAATGAAAGATTCTGCTTTAATACAGCAAAAAGGAATTATTTGTCTTCTAGATAAATTTCAGTTTGATAGATTTTTATTTAAGAGGGAAAGTTGATAAAATAAAAACAAAAATGAAAACTACCAAGATAAGCAGTATTTGACTCAAACAACAAATTAGTTGTAAACCTTGGGGCTTGCTATAAATCCATAATGTCATAAAAATATAAAATAAGACAATCATGTCAATGGTAATGAATCAAATCTTTCTTCAGGTGCCAGTCTTACAGAAGAATTACTTCTTTATAACACCTTCTAGTAAGCAAACACATGGTAATATAATTGTGCCCCACAGTGTGCCCTTAGTCACAGTCGTTTTCTACAAAAATAAAGGAATTATTTTACTGCATTATTTTATACTTTACTGCAGCCACAATCAGTCTGTGTGGCTCTCACCTTGAAATACAAGAAGAATCAGATTGGTAGGAGTGACATTTCGGTGAGACCTCTTTGATGAAAGCATCTCTAAACTGTTAGGACTAATTTCCTTTAGCTTCTTTCAGAATGTCAAATATGAAAGATGAGGTTCAATAATTATAATAAATATGAGAGTTAAGAATTTTTTCTGGCAAATTTTAAAGAAAACTTAAAGCAGTAAATAAAAGTAAGCATCATCATATTGAAAAGAGATCTGACATATCTCCCAAAAACGAAAATAGATGTCCAATTGTCTTCACTTAATTATTAATACATTTTGTCTTTATAGTTAATGTACCTATTAATTTAGGTTAATCATTGCATTAAATACTTACTAAACTGTATTTTAACTTTCTCTGATGTGAATCCAGAGTATGAATCTTATGAAGTCATAACCATAGGTTCTTTTATTAGCCACCAGGGATTTTCAAAGGTTTTCGGTGGACAGAGTAAGAGATAGCGTGAAATGAACATTAAATTTGGAACAATATGATACGTGAACAACTGAGTTTTAGTTGTGCAACCTTAATATCAGAATCCTTATGTTTGATTTCAAAATTGCTTGTTATTCTCAGTCTTTGATGATCTGCCAACAGTTAGTCCGCACAAGGAGCTAAATACGAAGTGACCGTGGTCCTTCACTGCACTCTTAGCTCCCAAAGCCTGAATTCTGCACCTGCAAAGCTAATGGATTTTACTGGCATTCGCATCCACCCTCCCCGGAGTTGCTGCAACAGGCCATTGTAGGAAAGGTGCTACTTAGGGCTTGAATTATGTCCTCCGTGCTTTAAAGTTGTGCATAATTTGTTCCTTCTCACCTCCCTTTCTTACTCCAGGAGTCAAGTCGCATAAAATTGAGCACTGCAGATAGCTACTGTCTGCGGTCTCACGTCGTTCACATCACGGTTAGGAACAGGAGCTTAGGATTTAGGTGGTCAGTACAAATTCTGATTCCCTTTCTACTTTATGTGCTTAGCTTCCACATGCTTCAGTTTTATCACCTTTAAAATGATGATGATAAATATCTCCACCTTTAGGGTTTATCATAACAAATCAGGGAAGCATTAATCTTAAACACATCCAAAAATATCTGCCTTAGAATAAGTGCTTGGTAAAAAGAGTGACGGTTTTACTCTACTCCAAATACCCTTGATTTGAAAATTATTAATTTTAAAAATATTAACTCTTTACACATAACCCTCTGCAACTAAAATATCTGTTGTATGATTATTAAATAATTTACCAGAGGAAAATATATGACAATCCCACTGGTTTTACAAATGCATTCCTATATGCTATACATCCAAATTTGCTGGCTTTCTTCCATCTATGTTGCCAAAACTTTGTGTCCACTTACCACTTATAACGAAAATTTGAGGCTCCTAGTTATTTTAGATATAGTTCAAAGTTTGTTTGTGTTCAGTGCAAGGAACACTGACTCTAATATTATTTGAAGGTTATATTCCTTGTTTTTAGTTTTTACATTAGGTTATAAACTCATCTAAAATAAATGCCAAATTGTTTGACTTTTCCATTTCTAGGAAGTTGGGTATCAGTTATTCTTATGAGCTTTTCAAATTAGTTTGTGGAGAAAGTTCACTGAAGTAGAACTGAGTACTGCCAGCACTGCAGTTAATGAGAATGCATAGCTGCTTACTTCAAATACATGAATGCTTCTTCCTGAGAATTCTACTGTGCACACCCTCGACTGGAGTATTTCCTTCTAGTGTGAGCTGCATGACACTATATACATTCCTGGCCAATAGCAAATAGCTCTTCCTGCAGAAATAACACTTTGTTAGGTAAACTAAGAGCAATTTCAGTTTCAGAAAGATCTAAAATAAACTATGGCTTGAACACTGGTGCAACCACTTTTTGCCATCTGAAAACTGTAAAAAGAAGACATTTGTTTACAATTTTTCTTTTAGGGCCAGGGGTTCAGCTCAGTGGCATAAGTGCCTGCTTGGCAAATATGAAGTCATGAGTTCGTTCCCCTGTGCAAAAAAACAAAAACAAAAGCAAATAAACAAAAACCTCACAAAAATATTAAACTTCCTTAATTTTCCAGATGTACTATAAAACATAAAAATGAAGAGTAAGACAGATTCACAAATTTTATGGAATTTTACTATGAATGGGGAAACTGAATTATGCGTTTTCTTAAATACTGTTAAAGAACACTTACCATGTAATCACTAGGAACAAGGTCTTTGTCTGTTATTTTGAATGCAAAAACAATTAAGATTCAGTTGCTTTCAGCCAAGAAATTACAAATCTAAAGGAAGAAATAAAAATCAGAGGAAAGTGGCATTCTAATATTTTTACTCTTAATCTTCCCCAAATGCCTAATATATCCTATGTTTTGCTGTCTTTGTAGTAGAAATCTGCTCTGCTTATGAGTCTGACTTTTCATTGCCTTGTTTGGCATACAGTTGGGCTGAGCCCCAGAAAATAGTGGCTAAAGTCATAACTTGCCAGATTAAAAGACCAAGAAAAGAGTCCAGAAGCCTTTTAACTTGTAATAATGTCAGTCTTATGTTTATGCGATACAGTTAGGAAGAGTCCATAATTCTCCAAAGAATTCCATTAATAAATTTTGACCCAATAGAATGCTTAAACCAAGCTTTTTCAGTCATTCTCCAAGATTTCTCCATTCAAAGAGGAGAGTCTATGATGGCCCTCCAAAAACCTTCCTAATTACTTGTATGATCACATACTTTTTCTGTAAGAGATGACTCCAAATTGTAACGTTTAAGTTCATTAAGATCATTCTCCACATAAATGCCCTCAGCATTTCAAAGAATATTGGAACCACCAGACATGGTGGCAGGCCTATAATCCAAGTACTCAAAGAGGCTGCAGCAGGAGGATCACAAACCTGAAACAAGCTTTGCTTTTATGTTTTATACTAAGGCAATTTAATGAATGAGGCAGGTGGCTCAGGATGTTTCTCACTGTGAAGGACCCTAGGTTAATGTCCTGGTAAGGGAAACCAAAACAAAAAGAATATTAAAAACTTATACATTTAGGTGCAGAGAGAGGTAGAAAGACATCACTCCTACCTTTACAACAACAGGAAAGCTTGACAAGCAGTATGTGTAGCAATTTTCTTGCAGCGATCAGAAAGCAGAACTCTTAGAGCAATTGAAATCTAGGAAAAGATTGGTCCCTGAAGAAGAGTGAAATGCAAAATGTCAGTGTTTTCCTATCTGGAGTGGAGGAGACTAGACATTTGAGAATTTAGGTAAGGTGGTGGGTGAATTGTTACAGGTTCAGATGGTAAAGGCCAGGGAAGACCTCAGTGGCTCCACCAGCCATTTTCTCCTGCAGGATCTTACTTCATCGGTTCCACCATGGGCTTAGAGAAAATGTTGTAAAGTTTTAAAAAAAATTGCTCCTTGTGGTACACGTCTGGGTTTGGAAATCTCCACCCAAAAGCTTTACCTTATTTTCCTGTGGAAGGAAACTATTGATCTAATTATTACCATCTTTATGGTATTGATGAAAACTCATTTAAATTGGGGAGAAAAAAATCTATTTCTCTTTCTGGGTCAGGAACGAGACATGCTGCAGAACAATGATTGGAGGAAAAGCAGAACATAGAGAATGACACCACCATGTCTGACTGACACAAAACCTAAAGTCTAACCTGCAAGGGCCAAGTAGAATAAGAGAAACACCTTCCCTTATTGCCCTCTAATACTCAGCTAAGAGGCAGGCAGTAGCAAATAACATCAGAAGGTATCGGAGACAAGGTAAGCAGAGGTGTTAAGATCTTTGGAAAAGATGCTTAACAAGGCACAATACAGAGAAGACCTAGAGCTGGGAAAGTAGCTGACATTTTGTCAAAAACTGCCCCAAATTAAGCACAAGATACTACTCAGGACAACTAAAGTAGAAGACTATATAAAAGCACAATAGCAGCCTATTCCAACCTGGCTCACCTCTTAACCAGATTCACTTTGAATCCCCATGCTGAAGGCCTGGCCTACAACAAACAAACAGCTTATACTTGGATGTGAAACTGGCTCTTGGTCTGCTAGTCTACATGAGATTTCACATCTGCCACTGAACAAAATGTATGAAAAGTGTATGAAGCACACAAGAGGGCAACAAATCACTACAGTCTCACATGCAAATTAGATTCAGATGTGATACCAGATTTAGAACTGTTCAAGGGACAGATTGAAATTATAATGATTAAAGTATTAAATGCTCTAATGAAAGTATTGGTGGGCTACAGCCTCTAGGCCAAATTTAGCTGATGACTTACTTTAGTATAGTCCATGAGCTAAGAATAGATTTTAAAACTTTTTCTATTTGAAGAAAATTAGAATGATAATTCAAGTCATGTGAACATTACATGAATTTCAAAGTTCAGTGTGTTTGTATTTGAAAAATAGTAAAATATAGTATGAACTTTTATATACTTGTACATATTTAACTCTACATAAATGTTGTTGGAATATTAAAATGGAATATCAACTCACTTCTTAACATGCACATAAAACATTTTACACATCCCATAGATACTGCAGGAAGTTGTTCTATCAAATATTTAAGGTGTAGTACTATAGTACTCCCCTAGGATGGGCCCAGCACACTTCCATTGCATGACTATTTATTCCCCTGTTATGTATTAATTGTTTTAGGAGAGAGAGAGGGAGAGAGAGAGAGAGAGAGAGAGAGAGAGAGAGAGAGAGAGAGAGAGAGAGAAATTGCTTTTCTTATTTTGTGAGGCTGAATATAAATGGAGTTCCTAAACAAAGAAAAACCAAGCAAAGACAGTGTTACTTATGAGCATAAAGCCAGAAATTATAAATAAAGTATAAGACAAATTTTAAACGTCATTAAAGAGTCAGATTTCAGGATTGCAAGGAGTGTATCCCGGAAATGCAAAGTGCCACATTTCCATGTCTCAAGAACAATGTCAATCAATTTAAAAATAAAGACTATATTAGCATAGTTAACTAAATAGAGGACTGCAAGAAAAAAATATGATTACCTCTGTAGACACAGAAAAAGCTATTTAATATATTTAGCATTTTCTATAAAATTTAGAAAACTGTAAGTAAAAATTTTCTAAACCTAAAAACATTGCAAATTAATACTTGCAGCAAAATTCTTTTTCCCCATAAACATTTGTATTAGCTTTAATACTACAGATTTGATAATGTTTTAAATAATTACTACTGCTTAATAGTTTTTTAGTCATCTGTCAATGCAATAGGACAAGGGAAAAAAGAGATAAAAAGAATAAAGAAATGTGAAAGTATAATTTTTTACAGTAGAAAATGAGATCATTACATTGAAAATTCAACAGAATCAACAGAATGATATAAACAAGAGAACCTAAGTTCAAATTACAAAAATTATACCATTTCTATGTCCTAAGAAATAACTAAATTGATAATTTAGTTGAAAATATTATGTAACTTACAATAAAATGAAAAGTATGAGTTAAATAAGGAGTAATTTCAATCTATTAGAACAACATACTACAGAAAAACTTCAAAAGTATATTTTTAGGGGCTGGGGATTTAGCTCAGAGGCTTAAGTGCCTGCCTGGCAAGCATGAGGTCGTGAGTTCAATCCCTGGCACAAAAAAAAAAAAAAAAGAAGTATACTTTCAATTTACATAGAGAAAATCCAATTTACATAAAGAAAATTCTTGCTTATGGAATAGATTGATACCATATTATAAAAATATTCTTACTCTAAAAATTCAGTTCAGTTTAAGACTTTTTAAAAAGATTTTTTTTGAGAAATTTTTACCACTCCTTAAATTTATATAGAAATGATGGTAAGTTTTCAAAATAAAAGTATGAATGCAAAAATCATAATTTTAATATTAAAATGTTCTGTAGCCAAAAAGCTTAAAATGCATTAAACTAATATAGTAAGAGAAAAACACCAATGGAAGAATTAGAGGACTGTCAAAATATGCATGTGATGACATAAATAAATGACAAAATTAACAGTACAACCTCATGGATAACAAAAGATCATTTAATAGATAGAATTGGGAAGATTGATGGACTGTATCTATGGAAATACAGTTTGATTTCTACCTCACAAACCAACAGAAGAGAACTAATAATTAATAGAACTAATAAAATTAATAGAATAAAAACTTTAAGGTATATAATGAGTATCTTGGCATGGAGTGAGTTCTTAAATAAAACACAAAACATGCAGACACTATTGATTAATACATAGAATATTTAGGAAAATATTGAAAGTGATTATAAGAAATGTTGAATACTTACACTCAAACCTTCGCTTCCCCCAACTCCTCCCAATCAATCACACAAAGAGAACGGATACTGGCAAATTCAGGGAGAGTAAAATCTGGATGGCAGGAAGGTATGTAAAGACACACCGTTTCTCCATGTTAACCAAAAGGGGGAAAAGCAGTATGTCATACATAAAACTAGTAAATATTATAAATAAATCCTCCATTACTGAAAATATTGAAAGGGTAGTGGAAGAAAACGAATTTTAATAGACTTTTGCTGTTAACTTCTTAGTGATAAGGTGAGAATTTGTTAGCATTAAATACTTATATGACCTATAACCTGAAATCCTATCACTTACAATGACAAACATTTGTTATTTTGAAAACAGATTTAAAGATTTTTTGCAAAAATTACTTGTGATAGTTTGGGAATTGGAGGCTTCCTAGAGGAGTGGAAATATGAACTATAGTGCATGTGCTTATGAAATACTCAGGAGCCATTAAGGGGAAATTTTAAGTGTGTAATCATATTGGATTCTTAAAAATGATTTTAAATAAAAATTATGAATGAGAACATTATTTAAAATAGATACATGAATCTTTGTTGGATCTTTGAGCAAAACTGTTTGTAGTCTGACTGTCTGAATATTTACTATGTACCCTTTAACTTTGTAACTTGAACAACTACATCCAGGATGACAGTATGTAATTTATAAATTACTGATTTCTTAGTGGGGCTTTTTCTCATTCTCCTTTTTCTTTCTTTCTTTTAGTATTCTGTACTATCGCTACCCTTTTATGTTTTTTTTTCTTTTTTTCTTCTCTTTAAATAAAATTTTAAAAATGTATAATTGCTATTGTAAAAAAGAGGAAATAGGAAGCGCTATAAAAGATATAGCTGCATGTATGTTTAGATGTGTGGGATTGATGACCATATTTCTAGGTTCTTGTTGGATTGTTGAACAGATCTGTTTGCACTCTCCCTGCTTGAGTGTCCACTTTGTGTACTTTAATCCTGTAACTTGAATAACTGTTTCTAAAAGAACAATGTGTAATGTACCAACTAGTGATTTCTTACTATTTATCTTCTTTTCTTGAAATTCTGTAATATTTCTACCTTTTTCTGTTTTTTTCTCTTTAAATAAAAAAATTAAATTAAAAAAATAGATACATGAAATTAAAAGATACATATTTAAAATAAAACTGTTATTTTTTTCAAAGATTTATGCCAAATATCTATCATATAAATTGAGAGAAGTATCAGAGTGGAGTGAAAAATGCTATAGAAGATAAAAGGAAATGTGACAAAACAACAAATATCTGCAGAGGTAAAGAGTTTCTGAGCCACACAGACAAGGTCATTGCTCTCGTCTCTGCCTTGAGTCATTACCATCTCATAAGCTGGGTCTTCACCTGACAACACTGGCAGGGGATATAACTTAGTCATTTTTAAGGTATCATTTCTATTTCGGTTGATTTTACCAGGCTATGTATGTATGTTTCAGTGGTGTCACAAAGTTTCTAAAATTTCCTATTCTTTGATGTGGCATGATCACTGATTTGCTGATTCATTTTAGCTTGCCACACTTCTACTAAAGACTATACTATTTTTATTTATTGTTTGTTTGTTTATTTCTTGCACTTGGAATCGAACTCATGACCTCCTGCTTGCAAGGCAGGTGCTGTGCTGCTAAGCTATCTCTCTTGTCCTAAATGCTATACCTTAATTTGGGCTGGCACTATCGCTTTTCCAGATAGATTGCAGTAACATATACTGTCACTCTTTAGATCCAAATGTGCTCGTGAGTGTGAAAGCTATTGGATCCATCCATGCATGTTCAGAACTGTGTGTGCTGTTACCACGTGGGTCTGGTCAGGAATGGCAGGTCCCTGGGGGTGGGGTGTGACCCGGAAGGATACAGCTCACTCTTAGGGTCTCCTCCTCCTTGCTTTCTAGCTCCTGGCCTCTGGGGTATGAGCAGCTTTCCTCTGTCGTGCCCCTCTGCCATGCCTCTCCTTCCTTGGAGCCCGTCTCCTACGGAATGGAATCTCGAAACACTTTGCACTCAGCTCAGCCTCTGCTCCTTCACCCTGCGGCGTCAGTGTGTCTCGGGTGGGAGGCGAGCGGCTCTGCTTCCTGTGGTCCTGCTTCCTAGCCTTTCCAGTGCTTGGGGTATGGCTGCTTGGGAGTTAGGTTTTTCCACCTAGTTGGTAACTCTCCCATCTCCATCCTTCCGGACAAATCCAGTCATTTCTCCTTCCAGAGTGGCCCATGCCAAATAAACGTAGAATTGACTCCGGAGTCGTTTAAAACCTAACCACACAAAAGGAAGTAACCAACGCTCCATTCCGGAGGAAGCAGCGGCGTAGCACAGAGGCGGAGGTCGCCTTGCAGGCGGGCCCCTCAGCTGAGGAGGTGAGCGCAAGCTACCGTCCCGGCACGAGAGCCAAAGGCGGCCGGGGGCCGGGCGGCCCCGGGACTTCCCGGGCATTTGTGACGTTAGGGATGGGGAGCCAAAGTAAAAAGGACTTGATACACAAAGGCTCATGACTTCTTTGTGCTTGAATATTTTGAGAGTATATTGTAAAACACTGTTTTCAGAATTTCAATTTGAGAAATTCTTAACTCATTAGAGGTTGTTTTATGGTTAACTTCAGCTCAGAAATGGGGTTACAAAATTTTTTTTTAATCACTGAGGATTCATACAAGGCCACAAAAGAGCAGTTTTTCTAGTGTTGTTTTCATGATAAAATAACCGAATCTTCCAGTTTTTCCAGAAATCGCAGAAAAAATTGATTCTGCTACATGGCTAGCACAGAATCAATAATATTTGATCTTAGGCAATTCACTGGTGATTTGCTCAATTAGCTTTCACAAAAGCATACTTTGTACTCTGTAGGATAGAATCATTTTACTAACTGCCATTCCGAGATAAGAACATATATACACTTGTCAGTGAGCTTTTCTTTGTATTACTATTATTATTTTATTTGCAATAATAGTAAGCTACAAAATCTTAATAAATGCCAATAATAAATTAGGGAGGTTTTTTTTCTTTTGTCTTTTTGAGACAAAGTTTAAATATGCAGTTCAGACTAGCCTTGAATTCATTTTGTAGCCCAGCCTGGCCCAGAAATCCTCCTGCCTCAGCCTCCTGAATGCTGAAATTACAGGTGTGCACCACCACATCTGACCTAATAAATTAGTATTAAAGAACTTTTAGCTTATGATTTTCTTGATAATGTAAAACAGTTTGTCAATTTGTTTATGTCTATGTAAAATATGACTAGCGTAGCAACACATTTGAAGAGGAACAATGTCCAGGTGGATGCATATTCTTTATAATTTGATGGGTTTGGTAGTAGTAATTTGTGTTTATATAGCATATAAGTTTATATGAAGTGTTTTAGTAGAAACCTAGAAGAATGTGAAACCCATGCTTACACACAAGGAAAAATAATATAAAAAAATGACAAAATGTTTTTCAAAGGAGAAATTATAAACCTATGCTTTTTCAATACACCTGCATTCTTGGACAATGTCTAGAAATTAATATCTATTCTGTTACTTAATATATGTGGGAAGAGATTTTATATCAATGTATTACACACTTGAGGAAAAAATAGCATGATGTTTTTTCAGCAGATGGTGCTACCCTCATCTGGAGGACCCTAGAGGGTGTCATGTATAGCAGAAAACCCAGTGTGTATACATTTTTGGCAGACTTTGTGTTTCATTAAACATTGATATTTATTAAATATGAACAATCTGGTACAATGAAAAAGTCACAGACTTTTATATTCACCAAGAGATGTGAGACATGTACAAAACTGGGCACAGAGGCATGATTATAACAACTACAACTGGAGTTATTAAAAACTGGGGCTTAACAAACACCCACCAATGGAGTGATGATGCATAATCTTGCTTATATGACAGTGAAAGTGAATTATCTCAAGATACATGTAACAGGTGAAATAAACTAGTCACAAAAATGTATTTCATATCTACATGCAGGAGCATGTATCTGTGATCTCATAGTACCATTTGTAAAGATATGCATAAATAAATTATGGTGTCAGGAATCAAAAACATTATATAACTTTATAGATGGGAAGAGAGATGGTTTATAGAAGACATAGATAGAGAGCATTTTATAGAATATTGGCAAATTTTGTTGATGACCTAATGTGGATACAAAAGAGTGTTTGGGTTGCAAATAATACATTCTTGTGTATACTTGTTTTGTGAAGTTTCCTCAGAAGTATATTTTATTTTATTTTTTATTTTTTTATTTAAAGAAAAAAAACAGGAAAAAGGTAGAAATATTACAGAATTTCAAGAAAAGAAGATAAATAGTAAGAAATCACTGGTTGATAAATTACATATTATTCTTTTAGAAATAGTTTTTCAAGTTACAAAATTAAAACACACAAAGTGGACACTCAAGCAGTGAGAGTGCAAACAGATCTGTTTGACAATCCAACAAGAACCTAGAAATATGGTCATCAATCCCACACACCTAAACATACATGCAGCTATATTTTTTATAGTGCTTCCTATTTCCTCTTTTTTTACAACAGCAATTATACATTTTTAAAATTTTATTTAAAGAGAAGGGAAAAAAAGCAAAACAGAAAAAAGGGTAGCAACTATACAGAATTCTAAAAGAAAGAAAGAAAAAGGAGAATGAGAAAAAGCCCCACTAAGAAATCAGTAATTTATAAATTACATACTGTCATCCTGGATGTAGTTGTTCAAGTTACAAAGTTAAAGGGTACATAGTAAATATTCAAACAGTCAGACTACAAACAGTTCTGCTCAAAGATCCAACAAAGATTCATCAATATGGTCATCTATTTTACACACTCAAACATACATGCAGTTCAGAACTATATTTTAAAAAGCTATGAGAATGTCTAATGTTTGGGGAAGTGGGCCATTCCAGTATAAAATCCTGAATTAGTTTCCAAAGTCTTATCTCTTGGGAACTAAGATTCTTCATTTGGAAAATGAAATTTATTTTCACTAGTCAAGATTGTATTCTAGGATTTATTCTTTTCTTTTTAGTGGTCCCATTCATTCTTATTGGTTATGTAATTAATGTGTTTCATTTTGATAGATTCACATGTACATGTACCACACTTTGGTCGTCTTCACCTTTCCCAGTCACCCTACCCTGTCCTCCCAGTTTTTCATTTTAGTAGGAGAATTAATGTTCAAAGAATTTACTTCTCCTAAAGGAATTTCAAAAAAATAATCAAAATTGATTATACTCATCAATTTTCAACATGCTGTTTCTAGAGAGTAAACTGGCAGCCATGAGAAAGATATTTATGCCTCTCAACCAATAAAATAAAAGTGATCCATTACTTAGCCACCTTAAAAACACCGAAATTCTATGCCAGTAGGAAAACAATGCTCAACACATTGTTAAATAAATTTTTCAATAAAAAATGTAGTTATTTTATTTTACAGTACATTATTGTTGATTTGTTAAGCCAATTGGAATGGAAAAAGAGAAAACTTGATTACAAAATTATGCAGATTAAGAAATCTCACATTAAATTGTTTTATTTAGAGACCAATACTCATTGATAAATTTGGTTCGTGGATTAACACTGATACATTCATGATCTGAGACGTCCTGAATCTATTCAGATACATATCCTAATTCCTAAGAAAAACTTGCTTTCCTTGAGTTTGTACCATGTATTAACCTTTACATTAAGGGACAGTTGTCCTGAATAAGGGTAGATTAACACAACAAAAGGCATTAATTTATTAATTCAATTAACAAATATCTGTAGAGAACTGATTTTTGTGTTGAGTCACAATTCATGTTTGACTGGAGAGATGAGCAATTGTTAACAAAAACCTCAAAGTTGCCATATTCAATAAAACTGTTAGCCCAGTCACAGGAACTTCCTTGTGGTCTTACCTGTCTGAATAAAACTTACAAAACTGATCCATGCCTGGGAGCAAAAACCTTTGTGGAAAAAGTAGTGTGATACCTCTGTGTAAGAGAGAGCACAAACACCACCACCGTTGTTATTTCAGAGATAGGAATAGACTTGTTAGCATATACAATCTGAACGTGAAATTAGACCTAGGTCAGATTTTTAGAACAAAATCTCCTAATTTTAAATTCTGTTCAACTAACATTATTCAGGAAAAAAGTAAGAAAAAGATTATTTTAAAAGATGAATATTAAATTAGCCCTCACGTGTACATCTTAAGTTTATCTTTATACGAGTCACAGCATGATATTAGTATTGATTGCAGAGCTGGGGTCACTAGCTTAGCCTGAATGGATCTAATCGTGTTTTTGAAAGTTTTGTCCTGAGGCAGACAGCAGAGGCACATTAAACCAGCCTTCATCTGTTTTGTTTTCAGCGTTATGTTTCCTGTGAGGACTACAGAATTATGGGGCTGTGACAAAGGATGATTTAGGAACCCTTCAATTCTCCTCCCACTCTCAGTTATCTCCAAATAACCCAGGGGTTCCGGCTAACTCAAAGGCTTAGGAATGAAAAGCTCCCACCAGTAGCAGCACTTTCCATTTTTTATTGGTAAAAATTGTGATATAGCTGTTAGGCTCTGAAGTCAGACTCCTGAGGTAATATACCACTGCCTTACTGAGTATGAACAATGCATATTTAATTAAATGAGAAAGTTAATGTGTTCCTATGTCAAAAATTTCTGATATTAAGTATGTCACTTACCTTTGAGTAAACTTAAAAACCCTTTTCCCAGGTGATCTGGCTTTGGTGCAATATTGTTTTTATTTAAACTATTATCTTTAAACTAAATTTAGAACTACAGGAGAGTTCTGAAAGTAGTAGTGGGAGTTCTCATGCACTCTCCCCACAGGTTCCTTCCTATCTAGCATAACCATAGTACGGTTACAAAAAGCAGGAAGTTAGCGTTGGAACATTCTTGATCACAGTCTTTCTTCATCAGCTTTTCTATTAACATTCTTTAATTTCAAATGCAGAAATATGCAGTTATTATGGTTTTTTTAGCATCCTCCAAATTATTTCACAGGTTTTCTTGTCTTTCATGACATGGAGACTTCTTTAGAGGGCAAATAAGTTATTTTGTGAAATTCCCTCAATTTGGCATTGTAAGGTTCAGCCGAAGTTGTGCATTACCCTGTCCAGTACAAGAAGTATGCTCTGCTCTGCTAATTTAATCACTTCAGTGCGGACACTATAGTGACATGTCACAAGTCTCTCAGTTATCCCCTAGGGCACTCAGCACCTACTGGTGACACTACCTATTTTCCATCTTTAGCTTTTAGTTCCACTCTTTTTTTTTTTTTTTTTTGAGACAGAAACTCATATTATTCAGGGTAGCCTCGAACTCGTTTTGACCCTCCTGCCTCAGCCTCTGGAGTACTGGACTTATGGATATGCACTAGCCTGCTCTCTTAGTCACTTTCTCTTTGCTGGGACAAAACACCCAACACCTACACGTTAAAGGAAGAAAACTTGATTGTAGCTCACAGTTTGCAGGGGTTTGGTTGACAGCCGGCTGGCAGAGGGGCCCGGCGGGACAGAGGCAGTTCATGGCAGTGGCCAGCTGCAGGCTTCTTTTTCTTTCTGTTCCATCCAAGAGACTTGTAATCACCCAGCCAGAGTGCGGCTTCCCATCACTCACCCAGGGCATGCTAAACCAACTGACCGACTAATCTGGTTATCACATGCAAAAGTTAGACTCTTACCATGGTTCCGTTCACCTCCTAAACAGCCTCACATAGGTGCACATGAGACTTTGGAGGCCATTTAGATGTAAGCGTAGCCCATGCCCAGCAATTGTTTTGTTCTTTACAGAATGTCATATAAATGAAATGTTATAACATGTAGCATTTCATTTGTTTCTCCACTTACCAAAACATATATCTAAGATGCATCCATGCTGTTAAATGAATAAAGGGTTTTTATTAAAGAGTGAAATTCCAATGTGAAGGTGCAGAGTAGTTTTTTCAGTGTGTTCAGATATGTGTTCAAAAATATGTGGGTTATTTCCAGTTTTTGGAGTTTTGAAAAAAAATCGTTGTAACACTTGCTTGCAAATTTTTGTGAGCATGAGTTTTTTACTAAAATAGCTAGGTCTGAGATTGCTGAGTCAAATAGCAGGCGCATATCCCAACGTATAAAAACACCAAGCTTTTCCAAAGCGTCAGCATCCTTCCGATTTCCAGCCTCTCTGCAGTGCCCCAGCATTAACCCATCTTTTCTCTTTGCTGTCTCTCTCCCTCCACTCCCTGCCTCTCTGCATACATTTATGTTTGCACTAGACCATGTCACAAATGTTGTTTTACTGTTCATTAAGACAAAATTATACTTCCCATAGTATAATTCTCTTTTATATATTTTCTCTATGTTCTAAGATTCTTCTTTTAATCACCTCCCTTATGTTTTAGAGGGTTTAATGTATTCATTTAGGATAGGCCTGTCCGAAACATATTCTCATATTCTCTTAAGTTGTCCTCTCTTTGACTTTGGAGTCTATCATTCAGGGATTTTGTTTTGTTTTGTTTTTTGATACAAGGTCTCGCTCCGTAGTTCAGGTTGGCTTTGAAATCACCGTGTTGCCCAATTTGGCCTGGCTCGTAGCAGTCCTCCTACCTCGGCCTCCCACCCGCTGGATTGCAGGTCCGTGCCGCTCCACCTGGCTTAGTCCTTCCTTCTCGAACATGTCTTCTTCAACAAGCAGCTTCTTGCTGGCCAAGCTTCCTTCTTAGCCTTTGCAGTGTTGTTGCTTCCTTCTGCTTTCCGCTCCTTTGCTAAGGCGTGCACTTGCACTAGAACTGGGCTCCACCTGGAGCTACAGTGCCATTTCTGTCACCATTTTCAAGATTTCTATTTTTTCTTTTTGTTTCCAAAGTTTAACACTATGTGAAAACTTTTGTCAGTAATTATGTAAATATATATTTGTTAATTATTGTGATATAATTAACAAATTAAAATAACACATATTCAAAGAGTACAACATGTTGTTCTAAGCATATATTATAAAATTACTATAATCATAAAGCTAATTAAGACACTCATTGCTACTTCTGGAGCATCTGTTATCTTTATTTTCTTCATGATATGAATGTTTGGGCTTTTGTTGTAGCCCCATTTGTCCCTGAGACTCTACTTATTTTTATACCTACTCTATTTTTCCCCCAGACAATGGTTAGACTGGATAATTTCTACTATCTTATCATAAAATTCACTGACACTTTAATAGTTGCTATAACTTTTATCCTTTTAGGTCTTCATCTTCTGTCTACTTTTACAGATATTTATACAGGGATGCTAAAGTGTTTTGTTAGCTGTAGTATATATCTCTCCATCCATGCAGATTTAACCTACTTATGTGCTTAAATTTATTTCTAATAAATAGTTTTTATCGTTTGTTTTTAATAGGGTCACAGTGTTTGGAAGATAAATGAAAGTTTAGACCATTGAAATTTAATGTAATTATTGTTATTTTTGGATTAAAATATACCATTTTATCGGCTACCTTGTATTTAACTATATGTTCTTTATTTTCTATTTCTTTTTTGGATTAGTTCAATTTTACTTCTTGCATTGACTCAGTTTATGGCTCTCTAAATATTTTCAGTGATTTTTTGCTAGAATTTATAGTACATTTGAATTGATTGGAATCTATGTACAATTGTTCTTCCTTATGTGTAGCGTAATGACTTCATAATAAGGTATTCCCAACTACATATTCTTGGGTTCATACTTTTAAAGTTTCTTGCACAAAACATATTGAGATTGTTTTCATTTATGTAGGGAGTTATCTACTGACATATTTCTTTTTTATATATCTTGAAAGGAATAAAACCAAATGACATAAAGCAGGATAGAGTCAACCAAAACAAAACTATGAACATGATACAGGACTTCAAAACTTCAAAAGATAAAAGAAAATCAACGATGGCTACCATAGTACCTCTTGTTATCTTCAGAATAACTGTCCAAACCATTAGACATAATAAAATTAAACAAAACCGAACAGAGAAAACCAATCAAAACAGAACAATGAAAGCAATACAGGACTTCAAAGCAAGATAATAGAAATCAAGAGTGGCTACCATAATGTCTCTTGTTATCTTCGAAGTAGCTGCCTATACCAGCAAACATAATAAAATCAAACAAAACAAAATGAATAAACCCAATCAAAACAAAACAGTGAAAGCAATGCAAGATTTCAAAACAAGATAATAGGAAATCAGTAATGGTTATCCTAATATATTTCTTTATCTTTAAAATAGTTGCCCATGCCATGAAATATAATAAAATCAAACAAAACAGAACAATGAAAACAATACTGGGTTTCAAATCATGATAATAGGTTAACAATGGCTGCTGTCTTCCCTTTTTAGACATTTCCTTCCCTTTCACTTTCACAATATCTAGTGTGCATTTTGGATCTCACTAATTCCTTTAGTTTGTTATTTTTGGTACTGGGGATCGAACTCAAGACTTCGCATTTCCCAAGCAGGCACTCACACCACTGAGCTAAACACCCGGCCCTCCTTTTGTTCTTTTATACAGGGAGACATGATGTTCACCATTTCACCATTTCACCCATGAGCATGATCGCAAGTTGTATACATCTACCTATAAAAGCCTCGAGGTTATCTTTCTTTATATCTGAGTGGCTTTCCATTGTATAAAAATGCTATATTTTCTTATCCATTCTGCAGCTGATGGGCAAGATATCCCTACTTTTTTCTGGTTCCTTGTCACATACAGCACTGTTTTCTCTCCCTTGACTTTTAGTCTATGTATTTCTTTTAGAGTTAAATGTGTTTCTTGTATAAAGCATATTGATGGAGCCTGTCTCCTGATCCACTCTGCCTGTGTTTCTTTTTATTGGTGAATTGAGGTCATCTACATTAATGGTAATGGCCAAAATGCTCTGGCTCAACTCTACCTTGATATTTTTCTGACACTGCCTGCCTACCTTTCCCCTCATTCAGTTGCTTGCCTTCCTTGGTGATCCCATTCTACTGCTGTTACTGGAACCATGGTCATTTCTATTTCTCTCTAGAATGTCCTTCAGTATTCTTTGTAGGGTTGGATTGGTGGTCATGAATTCCTTCAGTTGTTCTTTGTCATGGAAGCATCTTGTTTCTACAGTAATTTTGAAAGATAGTTTTGCAGAGTACACCAGTCTGGGTTGGAAGTTGTTTTATTTCATGACTTGAGATACTTCAAGGTCTTCTTGACTTGATATTTTGCATTGAGAAGTCTGTTATGATTCTGACAGGTTTTATTTTATAGGTGATATATTTCTTTTCTGTAGCAATATTTAATATTCTGCTCTGGTGCCGAATTCTGGGATCTTGATTTTTATTTGTCTGGGTGTGGATTTTTTTTGGTCATAGCTAGAAGGAGTTTATAGGCCTCACTTATCTGTACATCACATTCTTTTCCCATGCTTGGGAAGTTTTCAGTTATTACTGTAAATAGACTTTTTAGGTCATTTGTATTGACCCCTGCTTTTTTGCTGACACCTCGCACTCTTAAATTATTTTTGTTCCTGTCACTTGCAGTTGTTGAATTGTTATTTCCTGGTGCCTTGTTATTTTTAAGAAATCTTTCCTTTCACAGTTGCTAGCTGCAAATCCGTCCTTGAGGTCTGAAAGTTGATCTTTAACTTTTTTCGAGCAGTTTTGCCAATGTTCAGTGGAGTTTTTAATTTCCTAGATATCTCTTTGAATCATGTGTACTAAATCTTTCTTATATTGTTCATTCAAGGTTTCCCTTATTTTTCTATGCTCCTCTATTTTTAATCTTTCTTCTTTAGAGATGCTCAGCAATTCTTTTATTATGTTTTTCATTTCTTCTTTGCCTGAGGTAGTATTTCTGTTCTAATTTCTTTTATGGCCTCATGAAGTTGTTTCTTCACTTCATTTGCCATCACTTCAGAAATTTCAGGTGTACAGCTCCTGATCTCTTCCTTGTTTACATTTCCTGGACTTGATCTGCATGGGTTGGAGGCAGAGACTGCGTTATGCTTATGTGTCTTGACATTTCCCTGGGTTCTTCCAGACAAGCAGTTGGGGGGGCCCAGGAACTTCTTGCATTGGCTACAATTTTTTCAAAGCAAGACTAGCTGGTTCTCCTGGCCAGTGCTGACTATGGTTATCCAATGGTGGCCATTGGGTGCACTGGTTTGGGGATGGCTACTGCTTTTCCCAGCCCACAAGAAGCATCCCAGATGGTGGCTGGTGTGTGGGCCAGGGCAGGGCTGGTCACTGCTTCCTGGACCTGAGCTGGTTACCTGTGCGTAGCATCCCAGATGGCAGCTGGTGTGCATGTGGCTGGTTCTTGGTGGGAAGTGTCCCTGATGGTGGCTTTGCAAAACCCCAAGTGCTCCCTTCTTTTACTTGATATATTTCTCATTAATAAACATCATTTCTACTGTAATAGCCCGAATAAAATTATATCCATTGTCTACAGTCTCATTGTCTTCCAAAAGTGTGTTCAATCTATTTACAATTTCTTGCTTGTTTCTTCTTTTTTTAAATTTTATTTTAAAGAAGATAAAATTAAATAACAAAACAGAAAGAAACAGATCAGAAGAAAACAATGTAGGGGACACATATTTCAAAGCAAAACAACAGGAGATCTTCACCGGCTATCATATTCTCTCTTGTTTTCTTCCAAATAGTTGTCCATATCTTCACACACAATTAATTCATACAAAACAAAATAGTATAAAACCAATCAGAACAGGATGATGAAGGCATTTTAGGTCTTCAAGACCAGACAATAGGGCAATCAACAATGGCTGACATAATGTCTCTCGTTCTCTTCAAAATAGCAGTCCATACCTTCATGTATGTTGAAATTAAACAAAACAAAGTAGACTAAAGTCACTCTGAACAAAGAATGATAGTATTGCTGGATTTCACAGAATGATGTTATGGAATCAGCACTTGGGTACCTTAGTGTCTTTTTTTCTTCAAAGTAGCTGTTCACTTCATCATGCATTACATAATCAATTGTCATAAACTGTTTAGGCGAAGTTCTACGCATGTATGAGTCTCTACAGGTATACCTGTCCTTTCTGTATTAGAGGGAAAAACAAAACAAAACAAATTCCTAGAAAAACACAAAACAAAGAAGACAAATACATAGCAATAGCAAAGAGCCCAAAACACTGACAATATTCAACCTTCAAAACAAGGTGGTATGACCATAACTAGGGTTGTTATTTTACATAATGATCTTCAAGAGTTCCTCAGATCACCAAACAATAATATGCTCTTCTTATAATTTCTATAATCTCAGTCCTGGGGTTTGGAAGCCATCATCTTCCCCATGAGCCAGGTTACTGACACATTTCAAATAAGAAAAATATCATTTCATTTGCTTTCATTTATTGAATATCCTCTTTATATTTTGTGTAGTTGAATTCTATTTGATATATTCCTTGTGTATGAAGAATCTTCTTAGTAAATTTATTACACTAAGTCTTTTGCCAATAAATTTCCTTAATTTTGTCTAAGAAAACCCATTAAAGTTGTCCTTAATTCTTGACTTTTTTCAAATTAAATTGAGTTGATAATTTCATCTTAATTTTTCTTTTACTACTTTGAGGATGTAATTTCATTATCTTGTCTTGAATGTTTTCTGATAAGATAGCTATTTTTATTCATATTTTTTCCCCTCTCTAGTGCCTTTTATTGCTAGAAACCTAAAGATTTTGGTGTTTTTCATTATTTATTCTTTGAATAGTGGGAGGTCATGTGTATGTTTATCTTTATAGTCCTTGCATTTATCTGTACTTCATGTCTTTAATCTTTGGTTTGCTGTCTTTCAAAATTTTGGGAAATATTTACTCTTTCATCATGTATTTTTTGTGCTCTGTTACGTCTCTCATTCTCAGTATTCCAATTTGTGAATGCTAGACCCCACAGCTTTTGATATTTTTTACTCCTGTTTTTCTTATTTCTGTTTAGTTCATTTTTACTGACCATTTTGACATTTACTGAGTTTTCTCAGCTATGACTGATGAGTTCATTGAAGACATCCATCATTGCTATTTTTTCATTTTTAATCTTTTCTCTTTTTTTCAGTACCAGGGATCAAATAATCTTTTAATTTTGCTTCTTTCTTTTTTCACTTTATGTATCTCCAGTGGGATTGCCAATCTGACTTTAGGTGTTGTGTACCTTTTCTATTTGAACAGAACTGGAAGATCTTTACCATAAATTTTCCACTTTTATAAATATTTTAGGCTTTTCTCTATATATCCTCTTATAATTAAACTCTTTTGATATACCACAAAAGCAGACTTATATAGAATATAAATTATGAATTGGCATGAATGTATTCTAACAAAATTTTATTTTTTCTATTTTATTTTTCAGTCTTTACAAAGGGGTGTGCTATGAATTTTTAAATAAATAGAACATGTCATTGAATTATTTTTTACTTATATTTTAAGAATATCCTTTTGAGTTCCTTAAAAATGTTTTTCTGAAAATCTATTGGAGTTTCACATTAAATATTGTAACTCAAATTTTACACACCGATATCCTACCTAAGTGGTAGCATGAGTGATTTTAATGCTTTAGTCTTTCAGTTTTTACTTCATGGGTATAATATTCTATTGGCTAGCTATTGCTATGTAATAAACGTTCCAAAACACAGTGACCTAAAATGATGATTATGTATTACCCTTGTGCATAAGTCTATGGGTCAAATAGAAATTTCTGATTGTCTAGACAGGCTTGAATAATCTTGACAAAGCTCACCAGCTGTCGTATGTTCACTGACAGATTTATTGAACTGAGGTGGTCTGAGCAAGGTTCACACACGAGTCTGATGACTACTTGGGCACCACATGTTCCTGGCCTGCACACCTCTTATCACTCAACCTATTGGCCCAGTGTTTTTCTTCTGCTATAAGTAGAGTTTGGAGAGAGTATGGCCTAATTTCAAACTAGTACAAAGCTAATTCCTATACATGCTGTTGCTAGAAGCCAATCACCTAAGATTCAAGCAGCTGAAAAATAGATTATACTCCTTTTGTGAGAGATGCCACAGTCACGCATCAAAGGATCATGCATATGAAGAGATGAATAAGTGTGCTTAAGTCTGTCTCGTTAAATCAAATTAGACAAATTAAAAATTATAAAAAGAGCAAAACACCATGAGGTTTCTTTCATTTACATCCTAATATTACAGAGAATATTCACTGTTCTACATTGGCAGTCCACACATTTTTGCTAACAAAGTAATGGTGAAAGTATACACAGATAATATAATGATTTGATAGAATACTCATTCTGGCATCATATAGAGAAAATGTAAGCAATATTTATGTGTATTTTTACATACAAGTAAAAAAGCTCTGTATTACATCTTGTGATAGATAGGTCTTTCCATTTATGTGCTACTATTTCTATCAGCTAAGATGTTCAGAGATTCACATCACTGGGCTCATTTTCTCTTTTGCCTCATTATTCTGTTATTTACTTCACAATTTCTATCTTTGAAATTACTGTTATAATTTTATTTTATTCCCTGTCGACATGACATTGACCAAACCTCTTATAACCTCTCTTTCTGATTTATTAACTGAATAAATCTGACTTAATTCTCCAAGTCCAAGGTAGTTCAGTCTAATTCCACATATTGTCCTCTGCTGTGCTAATATTCACAGATTATACTCTGATCAATTTATTACTCTATTTGAAACTTTAATAACTCCCTGGATACTAGTGAAAGCAGTTTATATTCTTCAGGATATCTGTAATCATCTTTAAAACTTTTTGAAAGTTGAACAAATTACATAAATTATATGAATCATAATTATGTTTTGTGTAAAATGAGGTTATATTGCTTTCCTTATTTGTATTTCTCTAAATACTAAATAGAATAATGTGTATAAAAATATGATTTGTGGGAAATAGTTTATGCCTATTCCAATACATGGAACTAGTTCCCATATACTAAAAAAATCAACTCAAAATTAATAAAAGAACCCCTGTCTCTTTTATGACAGCATCCTAATGTGTATAAGTTGATAGCTTATCTTGGTTTTAATTTGAATTTCACAGATTATTAGAAATATTGAGAATCTTTGCTTTTTTTGTTACCAGGAATCAAACTCAGGACTCCCTTGCCAGGCAGGTGCTTAGCCACTGAGCTATATCCTTGACCTGAGTAGCTTTGCATTAAGTATCAGCCATTATCATGTCTTCTCTGTGAAACTCAAATATCTACAATCAAACTTATATTTTAAAAATAACAAAACAATAAACGTCTAGAAAAGCCAAGGAAAAGCTGAAGAAATTGCCCACCTGAATTAGTTTGCCTCACTCAAAAGAATCACTATTTTTAACAGATCTACCTAGATCTTCCTTTCTCAAATCCAGGTTACGATTATCTGTACGTTTGCATGCTTAGCGTATAGACTGGACTTTCCTTGGGGAAAGGTTGTTTCATTTTGGGTTATTTGAGTTATCCTGTAGGGAATTTTGTACAGTTCTCACATGAAACACGGGTGCAGTTAGCGAGGGTGTGCATGGCATTGCCAGCTCGTCTCCAACTCCAGGACTCTGTCCTGGGCTGCCTGCTAATCACAGATGTTTCTGCAGTTTTAATCAGGAAAGCCCCTTCTGAAGCATCATCACTGAGACAGAGTTTCCCGAGTATTTTTCAAATGAAAAAAAAAAAATCATAGTAAGGTAAACAGCCTGCTAAAACCCTTGTAGGGCTTGAAAATGTTCTTAGCGTTAGTAAAATACGTGGCTCTGCCCACCGTGGCTGACCTCATCTTTCCTACCCCGCCTCGTTTCACATGCATTGCTCTCTCTTCTGTCTCTTAAACACATTCGTGTGAATCTTGTTTCTTTTATGTCCTCCCTTGCTTGTACTGTCTGCCCTTAGCTCTTCATAGGGCTTTTTATTCATATCATTTAAAACCTATCTCCTTTTGTATAAACCCTTCCATCCCTCCGTATCCTCTTTCTGGAGAATCTATTGTAATTGCAGGTAACCCGCAGATTCCTTGCCAATTTTTCATCCTAATTCCTGTAATCCTCTCAGACACGTCAGAATGTTAACTTCATAACAACCTGAACCATGTTTCAGGAGTTTGCCACGATACTTAGCACATAATACATGCTTAGCATTTGTTTGATGAGCAAAATAAAATTGATATAAGAGTAATCTTTTACAGATTATATTTATACTAATTGATGTTTCCTTCTATATGATATATTTTTGATAGTGTAAATTTCAAAACTAGAATAAAATATCCATCAAAATATGGGCATAGAATATTTTGACTTAGAGAAGGAAACTTTTTCTTGGAGACACAATGAATTATTTTTATATTCTGACTAGGTGGAAACTTCTGGCATAAACTATGTTCTGATACTACTCCTCAAATCTGGCTCTATCCACTACCACTTACAAGGGGAACATTCCTGTTCACTATTTCTCTTACTTTTGGGCGTGTTTATGCTGCCCAGGCACTCACACATTTGCAGCTTTACTCACATGCAGTTGTGTTCGGCTCATTCTTGGGCTGAAACAGTAGGAGGCCCAATAGTGGAAGCTGCTTTCACGTACCGTCAGCACGCACAGGGGCATTAGTTTGCCACTGCTGCCATGCAAATACTGTCACTTAAACAATAGAATTGTTCTCCTCACAGTTCTTGTGGCAAAAAGTCCAAATTCAGAGCATCCACTGATTTAACATTTTCCTTCTCTTTTCAATTCTTTTTTTAAAAATATGCTTATTTTAAAGAGAATAAAACGAAACAAAGCAGAGCAGAGTAAAACAATGCAAAATAACAAAGGATTTCAGAAAAAGCAGGAAATCAACAGTGGCTACCATAATGTCTCTTATTTTCTTCAAAATAGCTGTCCGTACCATCATATATATTGGAATCAAATAATTGAAAACAGACTAAAGACAATCAGAATGAGCATTTGGTGAACCTCTTCTCTGAGGCTCACAGCTTCTTGAAGCATGCGCAGACCATCCTCCCTCTCCGTGAACACGTCCTGTGCCTCCCTTTGGACCCTCATTTTAACAATGTTTAATTTTGTTGTCTATACTTAAAGTGTATAACATGACATTTGATATACGAATACGCAGTAAAATTATTTCTACCATTCAGCAGTAGCCTCTTTTTATGGGGACACCCATTAGATTGGATTAGGACAATCTTACTATTTTGATTTTAATTTAATTATATCTTTAATGGTGCTATCTTCAATAGAGTTGTACTTAAGGCTTTAGCATATGAATTCGGGAAAGAAGCACACTTAAATCCACATCAGTAGTAAAGAGAATCATTTCCTCATTCAAGAGTGGAGAACAGTATTGTACTAGTTCTGTTAGGCTGATGAAATAGGAGACTTCTCATGAATTTCAAAGGGAATCTTCTTTTAGAAGATTGCTACAGAATAGATGGAAGACAAGCATGAGATAGATTTACCTAGGGCTTCAAACAGGAGCCCAGCAAACTCAGGGCCAGAACACTATCTGCAACTCCCTTTAAAGCACCACTCTCACCAATTATTGTTAGAAAATCCTGACTTCACTGGCAGAAACACTCCAAATCAGCCAGAAGCATAATCATTATTTATAGTCTTGTTCAGAGGCCTTATTTGTAAGGCACCCACCAGTGATTTTAATAAGGACTTTGAAGAGATGCTGCTTGTATTGAAACAGCAGGAGGTTCTGGTTTTTAAATTCCAGGGTTCCCAAGAGACTCAGGCTTCCCACAACCCTCACGTGGCAGGGCATGGGCAGGCCTGCAGACACCTGCTCCAGGCTCTATGCCATCAGGAGGCAGGCTGCTAATAGCAGATTTCTCCACAGCTGAGGCCAAGCAGCCAACCACCACAGGACGTGCAGTGTGCCATGAGTACCAGCAAAGATGCTGTCACCATGTCAGGAAGGGTGAAAGATATTTTTATTAAAACTTAATTTTGGTGCCTCCCTTTTTTGAAAAACCACACTCTTATTTCATGAAATTTCTGCCTAATAAATCTCTTTATGTCTCTCACAAGTTATTTTCATCTTTACAGTTTATAGGTTATGATGCAGTGTCAACTGAAGGCCAAGCAGAATGTGTAGGAAGAAGTCATTTTTAAATAATTAATTTCTGTATGAAATCACAAAAAGACATGAAGGTGGTCTTTAAAAAATAAACAAATGCATGAAATGTTACTAAAGCCAAGATTAAAGAGGAAATGCTTTTATTTGGGGGCTGGCACAGAAATAAATTAATATTAACTAAGTATAAACTTGTTCTGTTCTGATAGGTACTTTGGAAAATGCACTTTTGTTTTGCATATTGGAGGTTAATAAAATGAATTCCAGGCTTGTGTCATTAAAACTTATGCGATGAAGATTTGATGATGTTATATCAAATTTGATGATGTTTTGTTTTACTGCCAATCCATGATGAGCTGACTTTTTAGTAAAATACAATATAAATTGTTTGAGAATTAACTAAATTAAAATAATTAAAATATAACTATGTATTATTCCTCAACAGATTAAACACAGATTAAATTACTTAGCAACTAAAATTTCCAATAATATTTATCACTTTCTATTAATTTATACATTTATATAACTCAATATTTTTATTTATCTCCATGTATACTTAAAAATATATAATAATTACAATTTTAAAAATAGACAACTTCAGTCCAGCTACCTAAACACTGGTGTTTCAAGGAAGCCTTTTAATAGTCACTGTTTAAGTAATAAAGTATGATGCATTCATAGCCACTATGAAATAATTTTCCTTAAAGCATACTCAATTGTGTAGTGATCAAGTTTTATTTTTATTTTTACTCTTCATTGTAAACATTTTAAGATTCTATTTTATTTTTCTTTCCATTTTCAATGATTCCAAAAAACAGTTATGCTTGTTTTTTTTTTCAAACCCTTCTATATGAATTCAAACATCTCACAAGTCTTCATGCCTGTAGTTATTAAAAGTAATAATTGGTCTGGAAAGTTGTTTAAATTATGTGAGGGAAGAAGAATAATTTTAGGTGGTCTTCCTAAGCTATTTTATATGAAAGAATAAGTTAAATGCTGTGTCTAGATCTAATTTCTCCTCAAATCAGAAACTGATCTACAAGGCTTTCACTGAGGAAAGGAACCATCAGAGAAAATCTTAGCAGGACTGTGAGTCTCTATAGCCTATCTAGTTTCGCTTCTAAATTATGATCTCACTTGAGATGGGACAGGGGATAAAGGGACTTCAAAAACATCTGTGGGATAGAAACCCCAGAACTTTCGGCTTGATCTATAACTCATCTTCTTCATTCATGTATTCATTTTTAAGTTTTCAGATAGTCGTCACTAAACCACTAAATTGCCCTGTTAGGCCTCAAATTTTCAGACCTCCAGCCTCGACCTCCCAGAATGCTTGGATCACAAGCGTGCAGCACCACGCTAAGCTAGGCCTTCTCTGCTCTTGCCAGTCACCACATCACAGGACACATCTCCCTCAGAGCTTTCGGGAACTTTGCCTGTGTTTCAATGCACCAAATAAAAACATGACTACTCTGTGTTATCATTCTGAATTCAGGAAAGCACCAAACATAGTTCACATAAGCTAAATATGCTTACAGTAGAAGAGAGTGCACTATACTAATACGAATACTTTTTTTTTTTGCAAGAAATATGTATAGCTTTTCAATTCCAGGAAAAAGACACTGAGAAGGTTACACAGTGTCAGAATGCGCATTCCACTGTGTGAGTGAAACATCCCAATTCTTCTGATCACACTGAATTCTGTGCATACATACCATCACATCAATACTGAAAAGTCACTGTAAGCCAAGTGAATGACATTAGTCCAATTGAAGCTAACTTTCTTTCTGACTCTTATTAAAGCAACAGAAATAGTTTTTACCTATATCGCTGGAAACTGACGTAGCCAAGAGCTGCAGGGTTCAGAAATTTTCTGTTTCTCAGTTCCCTTCATTTCATCCCACCCAAGCAGTATTCTGTCTCAGGAGGCCGTTGTTTAAATTAAAACTCTTTCTTTGTGATTGCTGTACTAAGAGAAATGTCAGAAGAATGGAAAATTTTGAGGAATTGTCTTTGGCAAGAATCTAGAAATGTAGTGTGATCTATTTTCTATTTTAGTAAGCATACAATGCCAGAAAAATGCCCTTTTATGCAAAGAAAAGTTCTTTGTCTGCTGAGCCTGTTGAGTATCTGTTACAGGACTGCATAAGCCGAATGCTCACCCCAGCATATCTAACTGCATTGCACTGAGTAGGACAAGGGAGAAAATGGACATGGTGGTATAGCATATACTCTAAGCACTCAAAAGACTGAGGCAAAAGGATCCTAATCTGAGCACTTTAGCAATTTAACAAGATTCTGTTTCAACACAAACAAATTTTTTAGAAGATCTGGAAATGGAGCTTGGTGCAAAGACCTTGGATTTCTTTTCCAGTCACACACACACACACACAGACACACGCACACACACACACACACACACTGTCCAGCATAAACAGAGGGTACTTTCCTCTTTTTTAGAGAAACTATCTTTATCCAGTAATGTCCAAACTTAAGTGCTCTTTTACATAAAAATAAATATGGATATATTAAGGGGTAAAATGTAAATAGCACAAGCAGAAAGATAAACATGCTAGGATTTAAACTTCCATCTTGTGTAAGCTCCTTATATTGGTAGCTCTTCTCTGGGATTGCTGGGATGCTGTTTCATTTTCCTCTGCCAGTAGGGGTGTATGATGGAATGCTTTAAGGTTTCCTGCTAGAGAAATGTTCAATTCACTCCTGGAAAAATGTGCATAATTATAATTAAAAGGAACACTCTCCTGTCAACAAGGATTTTCAAACTTTAATTCTAGAAACAATTTGAGTTCTTGTTTTATTTCTTCCCCAAGATTCTAGCCTTACAGCCCATGCCACCAGCAGGATCTCACCCTCTTCCTCTCAGCTGCGTACCCTGTTGACTTATTCCATGAGCTCATATCTTAGTCTCGATGAGATTACAAGGAAAAATATCACAGACTATGTAGCTGAAACAACAGGACAACAGAAACTTATTTCTTCACAAGTTGTAGATAAGAATATTCCAAGATAAGCTCCTGGCAGATTTCAGTGATGGTTCTCCTGTGTTACAGATAACTAACTTCACAACGAGTCTTTGAAGAGAGGAGGAGATAGGGAGAAGGGTGAGGAGGAATGGGGGTACAGTAGCATGCAGAATGCATTCACTTCTTCCCAACATCCCTCAGAGTCTAAAATGAATCTAATATCTCTAAGTCCAAAATCGTTTCTAAATATCATTCAATCAGATAAGGGTGAAGCTCCAAATATGACTATTCCCAGGGGAAAGAAAACCCTTTCTAGTGCTAACTTGTGAAGCACCACGAATTACATGTTTCAAAAACACAGTGGTACATATACGTTGTCCCCAAAAGATTAAATATCAAAGAAGGAAAAACCAATCTAAAGCTCAGCAGTGCAAATTCTTTAGATCTTCACATATAATCCTCTTTGGTTGAATACATTGCTCTCCAGCCCCAGTAGGTGAACAGTATCAGTAGGTGAGAGATAATTTGGGGAACTCTGTTTAAGGGTTCTAAATAATGGCTACTTTCCTTCAAGAAAGGCTTAATTCTAGGAACTGGGCACATTTATCCCACTCTGTTGAAATCAGACAAGAATCCTCTGGAACTGAGGAAGGAACAGCTTCACATCATGAGCCTGTAGTAAGAGTGGCAGCACTCACAATCTCTGAATTACTTTCTGAGTCATTGTTCCCTTTTCTCGAAAAATGGAACATATCCAAAGCCAGATAACTGTATGGTCTGATCCTTTGATTACAACAAATATGGTAGCCCTGCTTTCTTCTGTTCTAGTTAATTCAAGCAAGCATTGTCTTTGCTGATATGACCTGTATAATTGTACCACTGATATTAGGTTCTGTTTCCATGGCCGAACTTTGTGAGTCATATGAAATGATTGTCCAGACACTTTGCTGATATTTTTATTAGAACAAACTTTCTCACTTTTTGCAACATGAGTAAACTGATAATTTTCCAAATTCAAAATCCTGGTTCCTTTTATGTTAGCATTGTCTTCCCCAATGAATCATTCTTCTTGTGCATTTTAAATCATCAAGAGGAATCAAGGCACTTGTTCACATCCAACACTTTGTTTAAAAACCTCTGTGAGCAAAAATTCAATTTCATTTCTTATAAATACTGCCTTTCACAAAACATTAGAGAACAGTTAAGCAAAATTTTTTCCACTTTATAACAAACATCACCTCTCCAGTTTTCAAAAACTTGTTCCTCACTTTCAATTACATCTTCACTAACAGCACCCTTAGAATCCACATTTCTAGTATACACTGCAAAACTCTTCCCACTCCTACTCATTACCCAATTCCAAAACTACCTCCAAATTTTTAGGTATTTGTTACTGGAGCCCCCAACTTCTTGATAGAAAAATCTGTCTTAGTCAGTGCAGTGTGCTGTAACAAACTACCATGGATTGTGTGGATGAAGAAATGCTAATTGATTTTTTTCACTGTTCTGAAAACAAGGATGTCTAACTCTATTATGAAAGGACAGCCAATTTACTTCCTAAAATAAAGCTCTCTTCTGACTTAATATCACTACCCATATACCATGAGTTAGTCATATTTTCTTCTTATAAAACCTCAGCCCTGCAGATCAGGGATGTGCCCATTTCTGACTTCCTTGAACCTCAGTTAAGCTGTGAAGTCCCCATCTCCAGATATTGTGACACTGAAGGATAAGACTTCCACACATGACTGTTGAAGTGGTATGATTCAGCTCACAGCACCTGGTGGTAGCATCTTTATGCAAGATCCCCTATCATACTGAAAAACTGAAACTAGAAATAAGGACCTATTATGGTTTGTGTCTGGGTGTCCCCCCAAAGCCTCAGGCAGTCATAGAGGCAGCTGAGTCTAGCGTTTGTGATTGGTTCATTGTCTAGCACTGGGATTGGCAACGTAAGTGCTGCACCATCCCAGGAGTGAGTATCTGGCATATAGTACAAGGGAGTGAAGGATGTGTGCTTTGCTCCTTTTGCCCTTTTGCTCTTGCTGCTTTTGGAATTCACTGCAGCCAACATGTTGCCCCTGTGCCATGTCAACTTGCCTTGGAGCCAACAGATTATAGACTAAAACCTCCATGAATTAGAAGTTAAATGAATCTTTCTGTCTTTCATTTTGGGCATAAGGTACTTTGCCTCAGCAACTACAGAAAGGTAACAAAGACAGGACCCTACCATTGAAAACCTGAAGAGTACCTCTTAACTGGATATAAAATATACTGCATGGCTCCATACTGGCATCTAGTACTAAGGGTTCAAGAAAGACCTTACAGGACAGAATTCACTCTTTCTCTCCAGAGTAAAGTCACATAAAGAACTCAAACATGGCAACACCCGATGCCACATTTGTGCCAGACAAAAGTAAGAAAGATCAAAGCTAAAGAACAAAGCCAAGTTTCAGTGGTGCTTTGATGCTGACTTCAAAATCACTGCCTAATGTGGAGATATATTCAAGGTATATTAAGAAAAAAAGACAGCTAACATATAGTTTATGGCCTTTTTATATAAATAACATAATAGTGGCACTAACTACACACATACATTCACACCCATGATTGGGCATATTTTAAAACATAGTAATTAGATAGACAGATCTTCCAGAAAGAGTCACCAAAAAGTGTTAATCATTATTCAGTTCCAAGCAAAGAATGATTTGAAGACCAAGACTTCTTTCTCCTGCTGCAGATGCTTATTCTGTTTAAATTTTTTTTAATATGAACATGCACTTAAAAATTTTAATATTAAATAAGTAAATAGGTCTTGGTTTAACAAATCAATAAAATTCAAATCTCTTAAACAATTTATTTTTAACATGAAATGTCATCTGGGGTCATCAGTAAGGACATGACAGAAACACTGGCCCTGTTCTGGTCCCAAAGTCTCTCCTGTAAAACAACACAGCACATGGAGCACATCGCTGGGCTTAGGTCCTACTTTTTACCACTGCTAATAGCATAAATTTATACATCCTAAGCCATGGAACATTAATTTTCTCATTTATGAAAGAACTAATATTTGCCTCACAACCTTCTTAGTGACTTTAAATGATAAAATGTATGCAGGAACATTTTAAACCATAAAATAATACATAAATATTCTTTAAAATTAGTGAAACAACATCATAACAGGACCTTGTAATATTTTAGTAGATTTATCTTCTTTGAGTTGAAACTTCTTCATATTCAGTTTTTCTTTGTACAAGACAGCATTAACTCATCTGTGCTTTAAAAATCCTGAAGAGAAGAAACAAAAAAATGATAGGGAGGGAAGAAAAAGAAGAAAGAGGGAGGGAAAAAATGAGAGAGAGAGAGAGAGAGAGGGAAAGGGAGAGAAAAAGAAAGTGAAATCATTTCAAATTAAGATACTATTTTTGTCTAGACACAATTTTTTGTTACTTTAAGCCCCCTCTTTTACATATCAATACAGCAAATATGAGATTGCTTGACAGTGTCAGAGATGTAACAAGCATTCCATATAGATTAGATTTTTTTCATGAACAGACATAAGCAATTTCAGATGATAGTAATTTGATTAGTAGCAATGAATATGAATTTATATATTATCCTGAACTCACTGTAATTAAATAAGAAAACAATTCTGAGTTGAAGTCAAGACAATTAGTTGACCTCATGAATGAATCACCCGTGTTTGAAATTCTCCGCATGGGAACAGACTGTAGCTGGGGAGGGGTGGCGAGAAGATCCACTGTAAGGTACACAACAACCTCAGTGAAATGGATAAGTGTTCCTCAAACCACTTACAGAACTTGTTTGTGACAAACAAAGCAATCCACCAAAGCAAAAATAAATTTCCTCAACAAAGACAATGGGGGATAGAATGACAAAGTTAATAAATGTATTTTTCTTTATAAAGAAAAACTTCTTTAAAATATACTATTCTGCCAGCTCTTCTGTGTGATGTCTTTTTCTAACCTCATGCAGAAACACTTTTATTGAAAACAGCATATTTCATGCTTCAATTTTTCTTAATTATTTAGTATGTTGAAAATGAAGAAAGAATCCAAGAAGACAATATGTAATGTATCAAATAGTGATTTGTTACTGTTCATTTTTTTAAAATTCTGTATTGTTTCTACCCTTTTTTCAGTTTTGCTTCCCCCTCTTTAAATAAAATTTTTAAAAAAAGAAAATGAAGAAAGAAAGCAAATAGATCTTTTTTTATTTCAAAAAAATTAACTATAAAATGCAGTAAACAAAATATGAAAAAATTAAGCTGCCACCTATATATCAAAAACACATGTTAAGCATTTTATCTATGGATTTCATGGTCCTACTTCTTGTTGGTTTTGTTTCATTCTTATGGCTCTGAAACAATAGGTGAAAATAGTGATAAATATGTGGTCTGGGAGACTGATATTGATTATCAAGGGAAATTTGAAGCACTATTTTGAAATGGAAGTAAGGAAGAGTGTGTCAGAGATACAGTAAATCTCTTATGTGACTGTTAGCTTTACTGCACCATGTGATTAAATCAACAAAATCTACAGTAACACAATTCAGATAAATTTGTTAATGATCTAAACTTTTCAGAAATAAAGATTCTGTGTCACCACATCAGATTAAAAAGCTAAGATCAGTTGAGGAAATTTCTATAACAAAGACTGTATAGAAGGGGCGGTGGGAGAGCCAGTTATGCATACCAACTTTGTACCTGTGATCAGTCACAGAAATAAGAGCTATAATAAATATAAGTATTTCTTACCTATTTTTCTATGAATATGTTTTATTTGAGGTATGTACATTAGATTCTTTTTCCTTCCTTCTAATCCCATTATCAGCTGACACAAAATATTAATAATAGCTAGCTGTATATATTAATGTTTACATTATAGGATACTAAAAGAGAAGGGTAAATTTTACTTTTTTTATTTTTATTTTACAGAGACTAAAACAAAAGAGTACAGAGCAACGCAGATCAGAACAGAACAATGCAAGCAACACAGTACTTCACAACAAGACAATTGGATATCAACAGTAGCTACTGTAATATCTCTTCTTTGAAATAGTTGAGCATAGCTTCACAAACTATAATATCAAACATAACAAAATAGAATAAAAGCATTCAAGAAAATGAAACTATTACAAGGCATTTTGAGCCAAATAACAGAAAATGAACAATGGCTACTATAATATCTCATTTTCCATAAAAAATTGTTTATATTATTACACATATTAAAATCCAGTAAGACACAACATGATAGAACCAATGGTAACAGAAGAACAAAAGCATGGTAGGACTTCAGAGCCAGATGATATTAAATCAGCAATGGCTGCCATAATGTCTTGTTTTCTTCAAAGTAGCTGTTCATACCATCACACATAATAAAGTCAAATAAAACAGAATAAAACCATTCCAACCAATTAATGAAAACATTACAAGTCTTCAAAGCAATATAATGGGGACCCATGATTACCATAGAATCTTATGTACTCTTACCTTTTCTTATACTAGGGAGACTATGCAGTATTTATACATGTGAATTTGATTTATTTCACTTATGAGTATGGTCTCAAGTTGCATTCATTTATTTATAAATATCTTTATAGCTGAGCAGCACTCCATTGTATAAAAGTACCACAATTTTTTTTTTCATTCCTCAGTTGATGGGCACTTAGGTTGTTTCCAAGATCTGGCCAGTACAAATTGTGCTGCTATAAACATGGGTGCATATATATCACTGTAGTATGATGTTTTCAGTTTTTCTGGGAATATGCCCAGAAGTAGAATAGCTCGGTCAAAAGGGACTTCCAACACCACTTTTTTGAGGCCTCTCCAGACTGACCTCCACAGTGGTTACACCAGTCTACACTCCCACCAACAGTGCAGAAGAGTTCCTTTTTCCCTACAGCCCCTCCAGCATTTGTTGTTGGTAGTTTTGTTGATCCTGGCCATTCTTTCTGGAGTGAGATGGTATCTCAGTGTGGTTTTAATTTGAATTTCTCTAATGACCAATGATGATGAACATTTTTTCATGTATTTATTTATGTGTTCATCTCAGATGCCCATTTTTGGATTGGGTCTTTGAATTTTGGGGGTCTGATTTTTTTTTTAATTCTTTATAAGTTCTAAACAGAAGTCCTTTGTCTGAGGGACAATTTGCTAAGATTGTTTCCCAGTTTGTAGATTTTCTTTTCACTCTGCTGGAGATTTCTTTCAACATGCAGAAACTCTTTAATAAGATGTGATCCCAGTTATTGATTCTGGGACACATTTCCCGTGCAGTTTGGTTCTTGTTCATGAATTCTCTACCTACCCCTATGTCTTTGAGATTTTTACCTACTTTGTCTTCCAACAGATTTAGTATTTCTGTTTTAATATTTAGATCTTTGATCCATTTAGACTTTAGTTTAGTACATGGTGATAGGCATGGGTCTAGGTTTAGTTTTTGGCATATGGACAGCCAGTTTTTCCAGCACCATTTATTAAAGAGACTATTGTTCTTCCAGCAAAAATGTTTGGCCCCTTTATCAAAAATAAGGTGGTTGAGTGTATTTTTCATTGTGGTTGTTTCCTCTAGTCTATTCCACTGATCTTCAGATCTGTTTTTATTCCAGTACTATGTTGGTTTTATTACAGTAACTTTCTAGTATAACTTCAAGTCAGGGATTGTGATGCACTCCTGCTTAGAATTGCCTTTGCTATTCTAGGTCTTTTCTGGTTCCAGATGAATTTTAGGAGTGATTTCTCTAGATTTATGAGATATATTAGTGGTATTTTCATTGGCATTGCCCTGAATCTGTATAACAATTTTGAGAGAATTTCCATTATCACAATATTCTTCCTATCCATGAACAAGGGATATCTTTCCATTTTCTGAGGTCCTCTTCAATTTCTTTTTTCAGGGTATTATAATTTTCCCTGTATAGCTCTTTTACTTCTTTTGTTAGATTAATTCCTAAGTATTTCATTTTTTGGATGCTAGTGTGAAGGATGTGGCTTCTCTTATTTCTTTCTCAGTGATTTTGTTGTTAATGTATAGGAATGCTATTGATTTTTGAGTGTTGACTTTGTATCCAGCTACATTGCTGAATTTCTTTATTATATCTAGGAGTCTTTTGATGGAGTTTTGGGGGCCTTCTATGTAGAGTGTCATGTCGTCTGCAAATAATGATTGTTTAACTTTCTTTTTTCCTATCTTTACTCCTTTTATTTCTCTCTTGTCTAATTGCTCTGGCTAGTATTTCCAGTACTATGTTGAATAGGAGCAGTGATAATGGACATCCTTGACTTGTGTCTGATTTTAAGATAAAGACTTTCAGTTTTTGGCCATTTAATATGATGCTGGCTATCAGTTTGTCATAGATGCCCTTTATCATATTGAGCTAAAGACCATCTATTCCAATTCTCTGTAAGGTTCTTATGATGAATAGGTTTTGGATCTTATCAAAACTTTTTCTGCATCTATAGAAATGATCGTGTGATTCTTACTTTTGGCTCTATTGATATGGTGGATTACATTTATTGATTTACATATGTTGAACCATCTCTGCATGCCTGGGATGAATCACACTTGGTCATGGTGTATAATCTTCTTCATGATTTTCTGCATCCTGTTTGCCAATATTTTATTGAGAATTTTTGCATTTATGTTCATTAGGAAGCTTGGCCTGTAGTTCTCTGTTTTAGCTGGGTCTTTCTCAGGTTTTGGTACTAGAGTAATATTTGCTTCCAGGAATGACTT
Source organism: Hydrochoerus hydrochaeris (assembly GCA_004027455.1). Classification (NCBI taxonomy): domain Eukaryota; kingdom Metazoa; phylum Chordata; class Mammalia; order Rodentia; family Hydrochaeridae; genus Hydrochoerus; species Hydrochoerus hydrochaeris. The sequence continues at coordinate 23,613 of PVLA01006440.1, read as the reverse complement.
GGGGAGAATTGCTTCCCTTTCGATTTTATTGAACAGTTTGAGGAGTGTTGGCACTAAGTCTTCTTGTATTTCTTGTAGAATTCTGCAGTGAATCCATCTGGGCCTGGGCTTTTCTTTGTTGGTAAGGACTTAAGCACTTTTTCAATTTCATTGATAGAAATTGGGTTATTCAGAAGTTTTACATCTTTTTGATCTAGCTTTGGTGGTTCATATGTTTCTAGGAATCTGTCCATTTCTTCTGTGTTATCGAACCTATGAGATAGAGGTTTTCAAAATAGGTGTTGATGATCTTCTGTATTTCCACAGTCGGTAGTGATTTCACCTTTTTCATTCCATATTGCATGAATTTGAGTCTTTCCTTTTTTTAAATTAGGTTGGTAGGGGCTTATCAATTTTATTTATTCTTTCAAAGAACTAACTCTTTGATTCATTGATTCTTTGTATTATTTTCTTAGTCTCTATTGCATTAATTTCTGCTGTGATCCTTATAATTTCCTCCCTTCTTTTGGTTTTGGGCTTGGCTTTCTCTTCTTTTTCTAGATGTTTGAGGTTTAGTATCAGGTTGTTTATTTGTGTTTGTTCTGTTTTCCTAATGTAGGAACTCAGTGCAATAAATTTTCCTCTAAGTGTTGCTTTCATTGCATCCCTCAGATTACAGTAAGTTTATTTGTATTTTCATTTGCTTGTAGATATTGTTTAATTTCCTCTGTGACCCATTGATTGCTCAAGTATTATTATTATTATTCAATTGATTATTCAATTATTATTCAATTGATGTATTATTCAATTTTCATGTGTTTGTGGGTTTTTGCAGTTTCTTTTATCTTTAATTTCCAGTTTCATGGCACTATGATCTGATAACATGCATGGGATAATTTCAGTTCTTTTGCATTTACTTAAATATGTTTTGTGGACTAGTATATGGTCTATTTAAGAGAATGTTCCATGTACTGCTGAGAAGAATGTATATTCTGATGTTGTTGTGTAGAACACTCTGTATATGTCTATCAAGTCCATTTGTTCACAGGTGTGATTCAGTTTGATATTTCTTTGCTGATTTTCTGTCTAGTTGATCTGTCCCTTTGTGTCAATGGCATGTTAAGGTCTCCTGTTATAATTGTGTTATTGCTTGTTTGATTTTTCATTTCTGTTAATACTTGCTTTGTATAGCTGGGTGCTCTTGAATTTGGTGCATATATATTTAAGATTGTTATCTCTTCTTCTTGAAGTTTTCTCCTAACTAGTATGTAGTAACCTTCTTTATCTCTTCAGACCTTTCTTGGTTTGAAGTTCACATTGTCTGCAAACAGAATAGCTACACCTTCTTTTTTTTTGAGTTCCTGTTGCATGAAGTATTGTTTTCCATCCTTGGACTTTCAGTCTATGAATTTCCTTTTGGGTTAGATAGGTTTCCTGTATACAGCATATGGTTGGACGTTGTTTCTTGATCCATTCTGCCAGTCTGTTTCTTTTAATTGGTGAAGTGAGGCTATTTGCATTAATGGTTATAACTGTTATATATTGGTTTATTTTTGACATATTATCTTTCTGCTGTTGTATCTTTATCTTTCCCTTCTGTTTGTCTGTCTTGCTTAGTGTTTTTTTCCTATGTGTATCTAGAATGTCTTTGAGTATTCTTTGCAGGGTTGGTTTGGCGATCATGAAGTTCTTCAGCTGTTCTTTATCATGGAAGTATCTTATTTCTCTATCCAATTTGAAAGACAGTTTTGCAGAGTACAGCAGTCTGGGTTGGAAATCATTTTCCTTTAGGATCTGAAATACCTCACTCCATGCTCTTCTTGATTGCATCATTTGTGTTGAGAAGTCTGCTGTGATTCTGATAGGTTTTCCTTTATAGGTGATCTGTCTTTTCTCTTTAACAGCTTTTAATATTCTGTTCTTATGTTGGATTTCTGGCATGGTAATTATTATATGTCTGGGTGTAGTTTTATTTTGGTTATGGATGTTTGGAGTTCTGTATGCTTCACTAATCTGAATGTCAGTTCCCATTCTTGTGGTTGGGAAATTTTCAGCTATTACTTCTGTAAATAGCCTCTTGATATCATTTGTGCTGTCCCCTTCTTTTTCATTTATCCCTATTAATCTTATGTTGTTTTTCTTTGCATCATCTTGCAGCTGTTGAACTGTTATTTCTTGATTCTTTGTTATTTTTAAAAGATCTTTCCTTTCCTGTTCACTAGCTGCAATCTTATCTTCGAGGTCTGAAATTCTATATTCACTTGCATTGAGGTAGTTTTGGCAACTTAAAATAGAATTTTTAATTACCTGTATATCTCTTTGAATCTGCTTCATGTATTCTGTTTGTTTCTTATACTATTCATTCAGGGGTTCTATCTGTTTGCTTTGTTCCTCTAATATTTTAGCTGTGTCTTCTTTAGATGCAGTCACTATTTCTTTCACTACTTTTATCATTTCTTCTTTTACCTGGGGGATTATTTCTAATTTGAGTTCCTTTATAGCTTCCTGTACTTGCTTCTTTATTTCATTTGATATCATTTCAGGTATTTCAGGTGTATGACTAGTATTTTATTCTATGTATGTGGCTCCCAGGCTTTCTTGGGATGGGCTGGAGGTTTTAGATTGCATTTTGTTCTTTCGTTTTGTCATTTTCCTATACTTCCGTGTTTTAAGCGATGTTCCAAAACTTTCCCTGAGCATGTTGGGAATCGCCTCCTGTGCCCTCAGCTCCTGGGACTCACGGGTCTTACCTCCCCTGGTTGGATAAAGGTAGCTGGGTGTGGTCCACTCAAGCCTGCAAAACCTCTCCAGGTTAATCCAGTGTCCTAGGGGACTGGGTGGGCACCCCAGCACAGGGAGTGATGTCCCAAACTCCCCAAAGTCAAGGCCAGTGAGCTGGAACTTCCCCTGCCCTAGGGGACTGGGTGGGCACCCCAGCACAGGGAGTGATGTCCCAAACTCCCCAAAGTCAAGGCCAGTGAGCTGGAACTTCCCCTGCCCTTGCTGCCACATGAACTGGAACTCCCTCGCAGCTGCCTGGACCTACATTCCCCTCTTGATGCTGGCTTGTTCCAGGTAAATTTCGCTTATAACTTGAATCCTATTCATAGAAAGAAGGATAACATGTTTTGAGTAGCAACAGCATAGCTATTTCAGGTTAAGCAAAGCATAAGTTCGGTATTACCTTTATTTTTTGTAAATTATATAAGTTTTGGGAGGTGTGTATAGTGCAAAGTTGGCAAAACAATAGACTATTAGTTTTCTGTTTCAACTTATCAAGGTTACAGTTCCCAGTTCTTTAGTCAAACACTAACTCAGATGTGCAGATATTTTTACAAGTAATTGAAATCTGTTGAATTTAAATAAAGGGAAATACTCTAGAAAATCTTGGTTTCATTGACAGTTGAACTCCTTAGAAGAATTGCAGAGATGTCTAAAGAAGAAATTCTTCCTATGAATAGCAGATTCTATTCATGTCTAAGCCCCCAAGTCCATACTGTTTAGCTCTAAACAAATTCCATGAAATGAATTGCTGTTTTGTTTTGTTTTGTTTTGTTTTTTGTACCTGGGATTGAGCTCATTACCATGTGCTTGCCAGGCAGGTGCTTATGCCTCTGAGCTAAATCCCCAGCCCACAATGAATCTCTTAATATTCACCTCTACCAGCTGACATTTCTCAGGTTGCACCCAGATTAATATAAATGCCAAAAGAGACTTATATTTCATAATCTTATGTTTGTCAAAGATATTACAACTACTTAAAAACATTCCACAAAGAAAAATGTATGCTTATCTCTCTTTTAAGGTAAATTTTACCAATCAGATAAGAAACAAATAAGGTAATATGACAATTTTGGCTGTAGTCATTCTACCTATCAAAGTACAGTGAATGTCCATTTCTTAACTTCCTCTTAATCTTTTTTTTGGAGTGCAATAATTTTTATTAGTGAGTTCCTTTGATTTCTTGGTTAAGTTAACTCTTAGGTCTTAAGTTTTTCAAAATACTGCGAATGGGATTTTTTTTTCCTGATTTTTTTCTCAATGGGTTCACTGTTGATGTAGAAACACTTGGTTTTTATATCCTGCCCTTTTGCTGAGTTTATTTAAGATACCTAAAATATTCTACAAAGAACTCCAAACCAATTTCCTGAAGTTTACATTATACCAGAAAAAGACCTACCATATCCAAAGTAATCCTGAGCAATAAAAGCAATGTGGAGGCATTGAAAACCCAGATTTCAAGTTATACCACAAAGCTACAATAATAAAAGCAGTATGATACTAGCACAAAAGTTGACACATAGGCCAGTGGAATAGAATAGAAGACACAGAAACAGCCCAGTATACCTTTAGCAATCTAATTAAAAAAAAAAAAGAGCCAAAACAAATACTAGAGAAAAGAGAGCCTCTACAATGGTGCTGAGAAAACTGCTTATCCATGTATGGAAGATGAATCTGTATCCATATTTATCACCCTGTACTAAAATCAAATCTAAATGGATCAAAGGTATAGTTGTAAAAAATAAAGATGCTGATTCTGAAAAATAAAATTTGTAAAATTCTTGAAGATACAAGTATGAGCAAAGACTTTCTGAACAGAATTCCAATTGCACCAGAAGTAATATCAGGAATTCACAAGTGAGAATTTATTACATTAAAAACTTCTGCACAATAAAGCAAATAGTTAACAAACTGAAGACATAATCTACAGAATGTGTTCAACAGAGAACTAATATCTAGAATATATGAAGAACTCAAAAAATGAGACCCTGAAAACAAAAGACCCTTGACTGGGCAATTGAAATGAAAAAAAATATTTCTCAAAAGAAGTACAGATGGTCAATAAGTACATGAAAAAAATGTTCAGCATCTTTGGCCACCAGTGAAATATAAATGAAAACACTACAGAGATTCCATCTTACTCTAGTAAGAGTGACCATTTTCAAGGAGACCAAAGTCAACAAATGCTGGAGAAGCAGAGGGAATTAAAAAAATACTGTACATTGTTGGTGTGAACATAAATTAGTATAATTGCTACAGAAATAAATATAGAGATTTCTCCAGAAAATAAAATCATAAATTCTATTTGACCTAGTTATGCCTCTTCAGGGCATATATAGTCCCAAAAGAGTTAAAATCACCATATTACAGTAACAGCTTCATGCTCATGTTTCTAGGAGCACAATTCACAATAGCTAACTTATGGAAATAGCATATATGTCTATTAGCAGATGAATGAATAGAGTACCACATAGCCATGAAGAAGGATAAATGTGAGTCATTTATAGGAATGTGGATGAATCTTGAGAATATAATGTTAAATGAAACATGTCAGACATGAAAAGTTAAATATTGAATGGTTTCTATGATATGAGGAAATCAAAATATAAATAAATTAAAAAGCAAAACAAAGGGCAGCTGGTAGGAAACAGGGAGGAAGACATTTTGGAGATGAGAAGAGGTTTGGGGAGGGGAAATAAAATAATCAAGATGTGATATGTATATGCACCAAATCTTCAAAATAAATATTATTAGGCATTGAAAACACAGTTTTATTTTCTTTTTAAATTTTATTTTAAAGAGAATAAAGCCAAACAAAACAAAACAGAATAAAGCCAATCAAAATACAACAGTGAAGTGATGCAGGACTTCAAATCAGGATAGTAGGAAAGCAGTAACGGCTGCCACACTGCCTCTTGTTATCCTCAAAATTATAGCCCATACCATTAGACATAATATAATCAAACAAGACAGAGCAGAATAAAACCAATCAAAGCATAGCATTGAACAAAACAAAACAATTTAACAGAACAAAACAGTGAGAATAATATTGGATTTCAAAAACAAGAGGGAAGGAAATCCCTCATAGTTGCTACCTTGAATATTATTATCCCCTAAATAGATTCTCTGATTACCAGTTTTAGGCCAGAAAGTCAATCAAATAGTACAAGAATTGTTATTTTTGTACCTCAGTTGTTATCAACTCAGCCTATGTTCCTCTGAATCAGTCAGTTGCTTGTAGAGAGAAGTGGGGCTTATGTGGCCCAAGCCCACATGCTGGCTGGCTCATGGGAGTGAATTGGCTTCTTGTTTCTCCTCCCAGGCTGAATATGGCTGTTAGTGGTTCATGGGGAGGATGAACTGAGTTCATCTTTCTCTTCCCAGGCCCTGCATGGCTGCCACTAGCTCACAGGAAGGGTAAATTGGTTTCTTGTCTCTCCTCCAGGGCCCTGCACAGCTGCCACTGGCTAATGGGAAGGGTGAATGTTTTCTTGTTTCTCCTGCAAAAATATGTTAATAATTTTTTATAAAAAAAAAAAAAGAATGGTACCTTTTCATCTACTAATGAGCTCCAAGTCTCAGTGAGCTATTGGGAGGTGAGGTGTTGTCTCATAGGAAGAGGTCAGTCGCTGGGGGGTTGACCTACAAGGGTGTATCTTCCCCATCTGGTCCCTCCCTTCTCTTTCTGCTTTCTGGCTTCCTCAGGACATGGTACCATTTTCACATTTTACATTTTTACAGTTTTTACATTTGAGTTTACCAACCATGGACTGAAACTTCTGAGACAGAGACAATGTAAAACTTTGCCCTTTTAAATTGTGGAAATTGGGTAATATGTCTCAGTGATGAAGAATTTGGCTAAACCACCTCATAATCATAAATGCAAAAATTCTAAATTGAAATGTAGTAGTAAAAAATGAATGATAGCTGAAAGTTGAATTGTTTATTCTTGTTCAAAATCATTCATGGTAACTGTATCTTCTATGACCTAGTTTGTGACACTTCTGCACTGCCACAGTGTAACAAACACATTTTGTAGTTTCTGCCATTGTGAGATAACAAATATCTCATTTTCACACTCTTTCTTGAAAAGGCAATGACCCAGAATGGAAAGAATAATAGAGTTGAAACACTCACTGACATTATTGCTTAACACTTCCAGATGAATGACACAGAGAATTCAACTGACTTTTTTGGTCACTTTTAGTTTTACAAAAAATTAACACTTTTTGTAAAAGGAAAGAATGAGAGGGAATTATATGCTAAGTATTCAGCTCAACTCCAGACACTTACAAATATTTAATTCTATATATGTCAGTACATTTTATGTTGGTAATTATCTTGGCATAGTGGAAGAAGCACTTGACTTAAATAATTTAGTGATCCTGTGTTGGTACTTTGGTGTGCATAAATGGCTCAATCATAAAATCATCATGAAATTTTCCTTAAAAGGTAAAATTACATTGCTGAGTCCTGATGTCATCATCTTTAGAATGACAACCATTTTTATCTTCACTATTCCTTAAAGTTTTAAAAATATGCAGTGAAGGTTGCAATCCTTGAAAGGCATAAAATGAATTCTATGTGTAAGTGTCAATGATATTAGTACTGGTGTTTTACATATCAATATTGACTATATTATTTTATGTCTAATACTCTAGTACACATGTTGCAGACTTCACTGACTGATTGAAAACTTGTTCACAATGAATAAAAAAATTTCCGTTTCTAGAATTAAGTTCAACAAACACAGAGCATTTTATTTAACACTTTAAGAAATTATTGAAAGTCTTTACTCAGTAATTTTCTCTACCCATTAGATTTGTTAATTAATATAAGGAATCAGGTGAATAGTGTTGTTCGTGGTACATATTACAATCTCTGTTAGGCAATTTTCTTACCACAGGACACACAGCATCAGTAAATTGGTCTTCAGCTAGAGATGTGCCTCAGGAAATTAGGAAGGTAGAAACTACTTCTATGCAGGTTCCTGGTGACATGTGCCTTTAATCCCAGTACCTGGCAGTCTGACCTAGGAGGATCATTGCTAGTTAGAGGCCACCCTGAACTATACACTGAGGTCAAGGCCAACTTGAGCCACACAGCAAGACCCTGTCTCAAAACAAGGGGAAAAAAGTAAATATATTTTTTATTTTCTGCAGGCTTTACTATCTGGGATGTATTTTCTTCTATCTAATGGCTCAGTGGAATTGTGGCAAGACAGTCCTTATTTGGCATTGCTCCTTATTTAGCCTCAACTTCCTTACAAGTAGATGAGAGAATCAAGAGAACCTCCCTCAAAGCTACGGAAATAATGACATAACAGAGAAGTGTGAGTTTACAGGGCTTGGACTCAGGAAGATGTGGGCTTGAATCCTGACTCTAAAATATGCCACGTTTTTGATGTTGGGTGCCGTGTGGCCTCTCCGCTCTGAAGGCTTTACTTTATTTACCTATGATCTGAAAACAAATTAAATTCATAAAGTTACTGTAGTGACTAAATAAGAAAGTTAACTTTGAATTTAAAATAGATGTGATTAACTTTTTAATCTTCCATCTATAATGACACAATGTAATTCAAAGGTAGTTGTAGTATTTTTTTACTTTGCTTTATTTTTTATTAGTACATGTTTGTAGTACATATTGATGACATTCCTTGTGAGACTGTGATACACATAAGTAACACACCTTAATTGTATTTTTATTCTGTTTTCTTTAATAAATGAGCTAGACAACTGAATTTGCAATAATTATTACAAATTGAAAGGAGCAGTGAAAAGAAAATGGGCTCTGGGATTAAAACAAGCTGGACTGAAATCTCTTTGCTACTTGGGAGTTACATGATTTTGATAATCCTTGAATATTTTTCGTTATTAGCAATGTGAGATATATATATATATATATGGTTGCTATGGGAAAATCAAAGAGTTTCTAGTCAATGAATACTGTCTAAACTGAACTAGTACATAAATTCCAAGTGATTCAGTGGTCAACCTGTCTTGTTGCCAGGGATCTCTCAGTCTCCACTTTCTCATATAGTAGTTTGTTCTTTGCAATTATGCTTTCAAGGATTTAACACAGTGCTTCCCTTTCTCTAACACTGCCCTATCTCTGTTTTTTTTCCCCCTAGAGCTCTTATCGCTGGATAAATGTAGAGAAATGTGATAAAGGGAACAGAACTTTTACTTAACTTTAAAAATAATAACCCTCTCCAAGTTTTCCTTTGATATAAGTAGTTGGGGAGCTCTTAGCATGAAATCAGAAAAGGAGTTTTACTGGTAGATGCAGTGGCACATAACCTGACATTACCTTTAGGGCAGACACATGGTCCCTCAGGTGTTGGGACCATTGACTACTGTTAACTCAAAGTCCCACAACACACATTGCCCATCGCTAAAGGCACTGACTGACCAAAGCTTTGGGCTCTTCCTGGAGACAACTAGGGGTCAGCGATGGATCTGTGTTGGCATGCAGAGGTCCTGGTCCCAGTGGGGGACATCTCTATGGAGTTTTCCGAGCTCCAGAGCTGATAATTAAATCACAAATAGATCCATCTCCCTGTCTAATCCTGTTTGCTTCACTCTCTTACAGGTGTTGCTCCTAAAAGTTTTCTATATAATGCAAATTTCCATTCATGGAAACCTGACTTAGCAAAGTCTTCCTATCTGATTTTACCTTTCGGGAGCCAAAACACCTTTCCATCTGTTTTTGTTGTTATTGGCATTATGGAAATTTTCCAGCAGGTTTGGAATAAGCAATCTTTTGATTTTTAGGTTGTACTATTGTAAATTTTACTCTATGTGCCTTTATGGTTGGAATACATATGGGTGAACTAGAAGTAAAAAATTATTAAAATGAACAAAATTCCAAATCATAGAGAAAGAAAAAATTTCAGTGTTGAAATAGTACTGTTTCTAAACGGACCTTCATCTACTGTAAGATGAACTTTGAGTCCCCAGTTTAAAATCATATATTTAACCCCTAACATTTGCTGTTTGGGGATCTGATTCCATTTGGAGATAAAAGACAGCGAAGGAAAGATGACTGTATATGAAAGAGCACTAATCTAATATGACTGGTACCCTTATAAGAGGAGATCAGAACACAGGTGCACAAAATGGAGCCCACAAGAAGATTAAAAAGAGCAAGTGACTATGCTAGACGTTATGGCACATGCCTGTAATCCCAGCGCTCTGAGGATTGCTAAGAACTCCAGGCTGGATGAACTACATAGTGAGAACCTTTCTCAAGCAAAAAAAAAAAAAAAAAAAAAAAAAAAAAAAAAAAAAAAAAAAAAAAAAAAAAAAAAAAAAAAAAAAAAAAAAAAAAAAAAAAAAAAAAAAAAAAAAAAAAACAGGAACTAAAGAGAGAGAGAGAGAGAGAGAGAGAGATACAGAGAGAGACAGAGACACAGAGACAGACAGAGACAGAGATAACCATATCCATGCCCTGAAAAAAGGTCTTTGAAGAAATTACCTTTGATGCCTTGATTTCAGACTTCTGGGCTCCAGAAAAATCACTTGAACCACTTAGTTTGCAGTATCTTTTTTTTTTTTTTAGAATCAATCAAAACAAAAAAATGACGATAATATAGGACTTCAAAACAAGATAAAAGGAAATCAGTAACGATTACCATAATGCCTCTTGTTATCTTCAAGAAAACTGCCCCTTAGTCTGTGGTATTTTTATGATGGTCAAATTTAATAAAATAAAAAGAGAAAATTCTCTGACATACAGACATTTTTTGAATTGTCAGGATAATTTCAAACTCCCACAAATTTCCAGAATTAAAATTCAGGTTTACATGAAGAAGTAAAATTAGTCTAGCGTTAGACATCTGTACCAGGAAATTTGGTGTAAAAAAATAATGTTGAAAAAAGCTGCAATTCAAAATAAATGGTCTAGCAAAGTACTTTCCTCTTTTCTCTTCCTCCTTCTCCTTTTTCTCCTAGCAAAATACTTCTTTGAGAAGAAAAACAAATATATTTTCAAATATCTCAATGCTGAAAAATGTTAAATATGCTTAATTTTTTGTCAAAATTAATAGAAAGATATGGCAACCAAACCGCTGAGCTTTTACAGTGAGAATTAATGGTAACTATTGCAATTAATTCTAAGTTATTTTCAACTAAATAATTATAGATTTGTCATATAAACATTTTTAAATAATTTGAAAAGATTTTGTAGAAAGTTAGATGTACTTTAATAATAATAGATCAGGAGGAATTGAATGATATTGTTGTCTAAATTCAACTTATATTAATTTCAATAGGACTTATTTTATTGTTTTAAAAATATGCATATATTCATTAATTCAATAGCATTTGCTGAACACTTAACCTGTATAAGGCACTGAACTAACTTCTAGAGACAGGAAAGCGAACAATTTAGGTAAAAAGTGCACAGGAAAAAATGGCTATTCCAAGAGCAACAGTTTTTGGAGAAAATCCTAAAATGCTATTGATTGACTTTTTTCTGTACATATTTATTGCAACAAATGTTAAACTAGAAATGCCCCCTAAATGCCAGCGTTTCTCTAGGAAATTCACACTTCTTTTCTTTAACTACTATATATCTTCTCCTTGCTTTAACATACTTTTAGCTATTTACTTTGCAAACATATTTAAAACCCCTAATTTGTAACATAGAAGTCTTATCCTCTTTCCACTTTAGATGTGTGAATCTTTTCATCTTCATCTTTCTGACATGTCTTCATTATTCTAAACCACCTGTGAGAATTAACCCCAAGACATGCTTTTCATTTGGCTCAGTTTTGGAGGTTCTCCTTTGTGATCTGCCTGAGCCTTTGTCTGGACTTGCAACAAGACACTGCATCAGGGCAGGGCACGTGTCCGAGCATAGCTGCTCACTCTGATTAAAAAAATGAAGAGAAAAAAAGAGACCTACCAGGACCTCACAATCCTCTTCAAGGGCTTGTGCCCAGTGTCCTAAGTACCTCTCACTAGACTCTACCTCCCAAAGTGTCCACTTCCTCTGAAAATTGCCTCTCGGGAGACCAAGGACTGAGCCCTACACCTGTGATAGGCACCTATCCAAAGCATAGCACTTCCAAATGACAGTTATTCACAGGGTCGAGGGCACAGCCTGCGCAGTAGGGTATCTTGGCTTGAGGCTCTGGCTCCTCTGTTTCACAGCTTTATGAGCACAGAGGAGTAGCTTACACACTCTGTACCCCTATTTTGTCCTCAGTAAATCAAAGACGGTGAAGAAACTACTTCTCAAGTTATTGCTGGGGATTAAGTGAGTTAACATTGTTCAAGTACTTTAGAGCAGTCTCTACACATCCTAAGTGCTTAACAAATGTTAGACATATTACTAATTCATTATTAAAATGAAAGAAGTGTCCCTGTTCTTATATAGAGCCAATTCTTCCTTTTGTACTCTAGATCTAATTCCAACTATTGCACTCAGATTATACTGGAGGCTGAAAGTTAAACGAGCTATGGCAATAATTGTATATCTGGCATTCTATGTGTACATATACACATATGGTAAAGAAACTAGATGAATAAATGTGATTTCTATCATGATGTTTGAGAACTTTTCTTCTCATTTTTGGGCTTTTATATTATGCTAAGGCTGGTTAAAATAAGTATGTGTTTTCTTGCTCTAAGATCTATCTTATCTTCTCTTTACTGGTATCTGACATTAAATGTCTTTTTAAAAGAAAAGATTGAAACAATCACAGATGAAATGCACATACAACTGATGAAAAATAGAGCAGTGGGCAACCCAGTTGGACTTTCTCCCCAATCTACTGGTAAAGAACACTGTCTTTGGCTCCATAGTCCATCTGACTCTGTTCTTACAGGGTCCCAAAGGTCAACTCTTCTGGTCAGCTGGCTCAGGACAGTTGTATGTATCATGATTTTACTTTCCCCTGGTTTTCTAAGTTCTGTTGCTAGACGTCCTTTGGGGAAGCACTTCAGAACCTCAGGGTTCAGGATCATCAGGGAACATTTTGGGGATTAAATTATGTAACTCTTGTGAAGGAATCATTCCTACCTGATAAATAAGCAATGCTTAAAGCCAGAAGGGAAAGAAAGTATTCTCTGATTTCTGTCTAGCCTCTCAACCATTCAAGCAAAAGTTATCAGTAGCTCTCTATAAGGGCTTAGAAGCAAGGATGGGGCAAATTAACATGCTCCAACACATGTGACATTTCCCTGGTGACACAGCCAGACTCCCGCTTTAGGACACAAAGCAAACAATTAAATTCAGACTTCTGAATGACAGTGAGGAGCTGAGGGGATAGAAGTAAAAGAAAGTTCGTTAAGGCAAAGTAACCAGAGCAAGACCACAGAGGAATGAATTCTATTTTGGTTCACATCTGGAATGTTCCCCAAAGTCGCACATGTTTGGAGGCCTTTGGATCATGGAGGTGCTATGCTCACCACACACGATTGGCCCACTGACTTGCTGTTAGGATGTGGGGCCCGCCTAGTTACTGTGTATTCACCGTATGTTAGGTTTGGTGCCAGAAATAGGGGCGATGAGTATGTCCATAAGGTATACCTGCTCTCAAAAACTCATAGCCAAGGAAGGGAATCAATAAGTAAAAAGCAGATCAAAATGAAGTACAGTAGAAAAAGGAAGTAGGAAGCAGTTAGTCATAGGCCATTGAATTCTGAAATAAAAGTCAGTAATGCACAACTTACCTTTAAAATTTGGTTTTTATCATTTGGTTTTACATTGATTTTATTTTTAAAATATTTCACTAATGTATCATTTGTCTTGATTACTGAATTTTTTTTTTTAATCTCCTTGGGCTTTATATACCCGAGGTAGGTGTTATTTGAAAGGATTGTGCTCTACCCCTCAAAATTCATGTGTTGAATCCCAGACCACAATATGACCAAGAGCCCTTTAAGCTGCTATTTAGGGTAAAATGATTTCATAAGGGTGGGTTCTAATCTGATGCACTACTGTTTTAACAAGAGAAGGATTACACAGAAGGAACCTCCACACACAGAGGAAAAGCCTGTGCAGACATAGCAAGAAGTCAAGGAGAGTGACTTTAGAGGAGACCAACCCTGCCAACAAGTGATTTAGTTATATTTCTAGAGCTAGAACTATGAAAAATGATGTTTAAAGTGTCTAGCTGTGTTATTTTGTTATGATAGCACCAGGTAAAAAGCTAATAATGGTAAGAAGAGATTTTATGAAAGATGCATCATTAGAGTTTAAATATCAAAAGAGTGTGTATAGCCAGAGATGAAAGATAAGTAGAGGAATTTTAAGAATAGAATATAAGATGGGAAGTAATCTTTTTGGACAGAGGTGGTGTCATTGAGGGAAATATATATTGAAGATTAAATTGCAGCATATGATTCCTGCAGCTATTAGAGCTGAACTCGTCTTTGACTATACCCCAGTGACGTAGTTTTCTGTTTCCATTTTTGATATTCTTTTTTTGCCTTCTCCTTGTTGGAAAATAATCAGGAAAAACCTGAAATTCAAATTTCAATATCCATAAATAAAGTTTATTGGAACAAAGCCACACTTAACTCAATTATTGTCTATGACTACTTTTATGCAAACCAGCACAGATGACTCATTGAGACACAGATCACATATTCCACAAAGAAAGAAACTTTTATTTTCTAAAACTTTATAGCAAGAATACTGACTGTTGCACTGGGCCATACTCATCTCTGGTATACATATATTTGCTGTGAGACAAAGAAGGATGGGAAGATGATTGAAGAGGACATGAAGAAATAAGGGAGGAACAGAGAAATAAGGGGAGGGAGGAATAGAGAAAAATAGCACCCAGTAGAGTAAGGACAGGGCCCTTTAATTTAGCACTGACAAAACAAACCTCTCATCAGACTCTTCTGCAAGGTTGTCTCATCATAGCACTACTACGAAAGCTGTGTGGTCAGCCAAAGTTGACACAGCTCTTCTAAGCTAAACAGGAAGCACATGCTCAGTTTGTTACAATACAAAATGCATTATACTAAACACACTGCAAACTGGGACAAAGTGCCTCATTGCCCGCTGGAATGGAGGACTCGGCACACTAGTGTTCATTAAAGCTTTGCACCTCAGTTGACACCCCATAGCTGAAGTAGCCCATAAACAAATTTATGAGAGAATCATTAAGAGTGAATGAATTATCACTTTGGAGGGATGTTTTAGATAAATGAAAGCACCGCCGCATCCAAATTTGAAGCAATAATAAACCTTGCATCGAAATAGATCCACTTTGCCTAGAGAATAAACAGGATTCAAACATCAGTGATGTGATTCTTTTAAATTAATCATTTGTACAATTCAAAGTCCCCCAGCAGGTAGTGAATTCATTACATTCAAGGCATTTGCTTTTGCCTTTCACACACACACACACACACACACACACACACACACTCACATCCATGATTGAACAAAATGGCTTATTTTCAGCCTTGACTGGAAACCACAGCACAATCAAGCTCTTCTCTAACAGCTTTATTCTCAAGAAGTTATGAACTTTCTGACATATGAATTTAAAAGGACCACTAATCCCTCTAAAAAAAAAGGCAAGATTTGAAAAACCGATGGAACCAGAGAACATTTGCTATAACATTAATTTTGAAATTAATGTAATGCCCTGCTCAAGATTCATATGTTGAAATTCTAACCCCAAATATTAAGTATTAGGAAGTGACACTGTTGGAAAGTAATTCCATTATGAATGTGGCACTGTTCTGAATGAGATCTTAAAGAAACCTCAGAGAGCTCCCCCTCACCTTCCTACCATTTGTGAAAAACAGCTCCTCATCAGACAATGACTCTTCCAGAATCTTGATCTTAAACTTCCTAGTCTCCAAAACTGAAAGAAATAAATGTTGTTTAACCACCCAGTGTATAGTATTTTTAAAATAGCAACACCAACAGATAATGGCAACTTTGAGGCTTCTCAAAAACTACACAGAATTCTGAACTTGCTTCTTCATAAATAAAGTTTAAAGTAACAACTTCAGATCGCTGTGATGGTCACATGAGACAGTGTAAGTAAATCTCTTTAGTTCTATTTTTGGCATGGCATTAGCATGCATATATTAGGGTTTTTGGAAAACTTAGGCACAAATAAAATTTCGATTTCCTGGATCTGAGAACATATTCCAGAAATATAGCACACCTTCTGACTTTTCAAAAACATCCTACTGTGTGATTATAATGGTATTATCCAATGGAAATATTACAAAATAATTTATATGCAGAATTGTTCTGTGACTAGCATAGAACCCAAACATTTTACATATTGTTAAATGGAAAGCATTTTAAGTACAACCAGACCTTATGATAGGGGAAAGAAGTGTGCTTACTTACAGTTTATAGCTTAGGTCTACTTCTCTGGATGGCGGAATTTTTTAGTGTTTTGACTGGTTACAAAGAAAAGTATGAAAAGATGCCACATTCACTTCCTTTTTAAGAAGCCGAGAGTCTCTCCTTATAGAGCCACTTTTTTCCGTGAGGAAGGGTAAATAGAAAAACATACATCCTGTGTATTCTGCATTGTGAGAAGAGCTTTTCCTTTTATATTTTAAAAATTACTTATTCATTTTTTCTAGAAGTTTACTCCAAAATTATGTAGCTCATTTCTTTGTAATGCCCAGGAGATCCCGCCAGCTGCTATTTCTACACTGATTCCTTTTGGCAATCCAGTCAACGTTAGGTTATTTTATAGAGAAGTAGAAAAGGAAGGACCAGTCTCAGCATCCAAGCCCCTGTTTCCAAATACGGATGAGACACTTGTCTAAGTAATTTGTGTGACTATAGCAGGATGCCACAGACTGGCTAAATTACAAACAACAGAAAATTGCTTCTCACAATTCTGGAGAACAAAAAGCACAAGATTATGATAATTGGCCTCTGTTGGTCTCCTTGCTGTGTTTTCCCGTGTGGGGAGGAGGAGGTGAGGTGTTGAGGGCCTAAGCAAGTTCTCTAAACCCCCTTTATAAAACACTAGTTAAGTTATGAAGGAGGAACCCTCCTGAGTTAACCACTTCCCTCAAATCCCCACCTCTTAATACCACCAAAATAGAGACTGAGGTTCAGTATGAGTCTGGAACTACACTCAGAACACAGCATTAACCTTCAGCAAAGGGAGCAGGAGGAGGAAGCTTAGTCCTCATGAAGTATAGAACTAGGTATGGTGAAGTGAAACATTGTTTCTCCAAGGTCAATGTGAGTGGGTTCCAGTTCTCTAGGGCTGTTACACAATTTTAAGTCATGCATGGAACTCCAGGCCCCCTCCGTGAGCCTCCACTGCTGCCCATGCATTTGAATGAAGCATTTCTTCCATGGGGAGTATTTAACAGGATACAAGGATAAATAGAAATCACTTTGACCCACAAACTTCTCAAAATCTTTTAGCAGTGGAAAAATTATGCCGTAAAATTCACTGCATTCTCAGCAACTATTTTTGCTTGGTTAATATTTTGAAAGATCCAGGCAGATGAGTAACTTACTTCCAGACAAAATTCATCATTTCTACATACCGTGCATTTGCTGGTGTATCCGGTCATTTGTGATATCTTTTAGGCATCCTGGCTGAATGATATTTCACACATCCTACATCCTGGATATTTGGTAATTTAATAATTTCTTCATGCTGAAAGAGAAACTTAGGAAAAGAAAGGTCGGCAGTAAAAAGTTGGTATTATTATACCTCTATATTTTGTAGAATAAACTCATTTTCACAGATGCTTGAGAAAATTTTTGTAAGTTCCTTTGTTTTAAATATATTTTTGATATTTCAAAAATAGACTAAATGCAAAAGTTAAATACATAATCCTGAAAAAAGTTTTTGTGTGGGTATTAAAATTTCATGGTTTCTGAAACAATATGGGAAACAGTACAAAAAAACAAGCTTGTTAAATTGGGTGTACAGAACGATTACCAAAATAAAATGAAGCGCCATGAGATTAAAAAAGGAAAAGATAGAAAAGCTCCCAAGTTAAGCACATTATAGAAGGCATAACAGGGAGCATTTTATATTATTCCCCATTTATCAATTTTCCTACCACAAGAATTTACTATCTTTATAATGAAACAGGATACTTTAAAGAATAATTATGTTGGACAGAGTTATCAAATATTCCTCTAGACATTAAGTCAATCGCAACCACTAAACTGTTATCCCGTGCCAGGCCCAGACTAAGTGTGCTTAAATACGTCATATACCTTCAAAAACACAGCGCTGTTTGCAGATGAGGACATAGACTATGCAGTTAGCAGTAAATCTGGTGAGAGAGAGCATCAGCACAAGCTGTCCCCTTCGTCTGCATATGTTTTAGTTTTGATACTACAGTGTAGTCTAGACCAACTGATTTTCATTGCCTGGGACTTATTATGAAGAGAGGATTATGGCTGTTAGACAAAGAGAAAAGTCTGGAGGGAGAAGCTGGACAGTTTTAACTGAGATTCCTGAACCTTTTACCCTAGTGCTATTTCTTCTCATACAATTGTTTAAAAGCTAACATCAAAACCACAACTGCAAGGTAAGAATATCATACAAACTCTGACATCATATTAATAACAAAATTCATGACTACGAGGAGTCTTATTGTCTTTTGTGTTGTCTGTTGCCTGAGATGAGGCAAGAGAGGAGAGCAAACAAAATCTACAGTGTGGAGGAGCTTATGCTCACCAGCTGTTCAAGAGCTTCTTGCTGAGATAAGTTTGTGCAGGGATGAGATAGTTTGATAATCGACATTTTCTCAGAAGAATTTTAAAATTCTGACCTAAAGAATTGTCTATAGCCAAAGCAATAGCCACATTTATGGAATGTAAAATAAAATGCATAACTTTTTTGATAAATCACCATATTTACAGTATAATTTTGAGTAAGTGACAGATCCAGACAGTATTCTGACTCACTTATTATTCAAAGGCCAAAATGTATTTGCAATGAGCAGTGAACATGAGCATAAGTGTCATTAAGAGAGGGGAAACATCAAAAGAAAAATATGTCATCATCTTGTCCATCCTTTTCTTTGACTTTTATGTTTTCTTTTTCCTTTTGTATTTTTCATATGACCGTATTTTGAGCTCAAGCTTGGAAGCACTGAAAATGCCCTGTGCAGAATGGAGCAGCAGAGTGGAGCGGAGGCCATCATGGGGAGTGCTGTTCTTCAGGCCCTGTCCTCTCGGAATAAAATACAGTGGAGCCTTGAAATACAGTGTCTGATGCTCAGTTACCATGCTGCCTAGATTTATCCCATGTTTCCTCAGCGAAAAAATACAAGCAAAGCATCGGTAAGTATTGTACTGTAGGGCAGCCAGTTAACTGAGAGCAATAGCCCATTTTTGTAGATTGGATGCATCATAATCATCACAGAATTTTGCCCAAGCCTTTATTTTTTTCACGTAATAGTGACACATTGAACATCACTGTCTGGCTTACTGCATATATCACCGTTCTCATTTATACTTGAGGAATAGTTTATCTCTGACGATAGTTTTTCCATTGTAACAAATTGTATATACTCTTTTTTAGTTATTGTTCTACATTTCATTTTGGAAGTTCCCATTTTTCCTCCTTGGCTACAAATTGGCAAAGTCCTCTGGCTGGCCTTGTCACTTCTCCATCTGTCATAGCATTAATCATTTTATCATGGATTTAGCATGGTTCTGGCTGCAAAATGTTAACTTCTGCTCCTCTCCTGGCCTTTTGTCTATTTCAGAGTTTCAAAGTGGTAGTGTTTGGGCCAAAGGCACATCTAAGAACTGGCATCATGGGCAAAAGCACAAAAAAGCCAAAGTTCAGAGAGTATTTCTCTAGAATATTTTCCAAATAACTTCTGTTTTCTTCAGGTTCTTTTTTGTGGCTTCATTAATAGTTATGCTTAGAACTAATGAAAAGGTAGTATAGTAGATATTTTATGCATTTATTTCTAGCATGTTTTACAGAAAATATAAGACAAATGTAATATTAACTGGCTTTCTGACAAAATAATTGGTGAGCTAATCAGTAAAGAAAATGTATTTTTTTATTATCTGAACTTACATCCTCTTTAAACTCTTATTTCATAGCTTAGGAAATGATGATAAAAATAATTGAAACAATAAATAATCCAAAAGTCTTTTTTAGTCTTTAAGAGTCTGTTTCATGATAAGTTGGTTGCTTGGTTTAAACACAAAATGCCCTTCAGCATTTCATTGAAGTTTTGTGAAGGATATTTAACTCAGTCCTACCTATATTCCAGCCAAGAATATAGCATTCCACAGATTCTACAAAGCATGTGTTTATCAAGATATTTTATCAAAAAGAATGTATATATATATATATATATATATATATATATATTTTATACATGAAATGCTATATATTTCTTACAGTTTAATAAACATTACATATGAATATTTTTCACAACTCTTTGGTGACCTATAGGCCTACTGTTTAATTAAAAATCCATTGTTAAGGGTCAAAATCAAAGTGTTTTTCTTTACTGTCAGAGGAATCATATTTTAGTGGCAATGAGTTTCTCCAGGGATTGGTGTCTCATTCATCTGTGTGTCACACTCCATACCTCACCGGTTGTTTTCTCAGGTAATCTCAAATGGATAATGCAGATTAGAGTCTGAGAATTCAGATTTTCATTGAAAGCAACCTTTTTAGCTGTTGCATTCATCATGCTTCTGCTTTTATTCAAAATGCCAACAAACTGCACTGAAGAAGAGTTCAACAGCGTATCATCATTTACTCATTTTCTTCTATCTGTAAATTACACTAAATCCTAAATTATGTTTCCTAGGGTTGGTATGCCTTCTCCTAAATATTTGAATGCTCACTGATTTCTTTGACTTTGTTTTTAGCGTTATTAGAATTGTAAAACCTCTTAAAAAGAAAGGTGACTTCAGAGCCAGGAGGAACAAATGGCTCTTCTGTATAGACTAAGTTACAAAGCTCCAGATCTCACTCAGTATTAGATTAATGTTCTGTGAAGATGTTTTTAGAAACATACATTGTACTTCTTCTTGTGTATTCCACAGTCTTTAGAATATTTAACAAGAAATTTGATATATTAATTTATTATTTTTATACTAAAACTTTCCTTATAAGCTACTTTTTAGGGCAACCATTCTTAAGAGGCATAAACCTGGGTCCAGCAGACCCATTCCTTACTTTTCTACAGGTAAATTTGTACTAGCAGGATTATACTAGCAGGCTGTGTTTTTCCGTAGTTTTCCTGAGGAATACAAGAAGTAATCCATGTGTTTATCCACTTGGTGTAATGAATGGAAAGGAGCATGCACATGTGAAAAAGTGTCAAAATGGAATTTGGGTCCATCTTTGTGCTCCACAGAACAACTTTAGCATATGTCTGCCGGAGAATCCAATAGATGCACACCACTCCAGGATTTGTTAAAAAAAAAAAAAGAAAAAAGAAAAAGAAAGAGAAAAGTTTGCTTTTGATTTTTGTAGTAGAAATAGCCTAATACAGTAAAATGACACATAAAAAACCAGATTTGAAGTTTTGAAAGAGGTCAAAAGTGCATCATTGGATTACTCATGCATGGATGATGAACATGCTCCATTAGCATAAAATGCACACTTTCATAAGAAGAGTGTTGTGGATGGTGATGATGATGGTGGTGGTGGTGGTGGTGGTGATTTTGAAACTGGCCACATGATTCAAAGTTCCTGGGAAAGTGAAATGGAGCAAGAATTAACCAAGACAAACACTGGGAATGTAGGCTTCCTTGATACAGATAATGAAGAAAGCAGTGTTGTACATATTTGATTAGTCAAAATGTTGCAAAATGGCCATGCAACCAAATAGAAAGATCCAATGTTTGAACTAAGTCCAAAAATATAGTGAAGGGCTTGTCAGGGGTGAAATGCATTATATAAATGGCCAGCAACTGCTGTTCGATGTTGGACACTGTGAAAGTTAAAAGGCTATAAAATGCTGTGGAATACACAAAAACTGATATACAAGTAAAACACTCTGTATGCACCAATAATCATATTCAAAATCTATTTACTATGACCCATCACTAGCCAAAATGAAAGCATTCATAGGTCTGCTATATTTAGCCCAGAATGCTTATGATGACCACAGGAATGTAAAAGACTTATGGAAAAGCAGTGGCTCAAAATACAGCACAAAACTGTATGCCCTTGTAGAAGCAAAGACATTACACTTTTCAGTTCAGACATTTATTCTGGAATTCAGTCAACAGGTCTTTATTTATATAGTAATAAATTGAATGATGTTGTGAACAGACTTGTTGCTCTCAGTGTTGAAGTCTATTCTAAACACACAATGCATATTAAGAATTTGATAACTTATGAGAAGACAAGATGGATAATCAGTGAGCAACAAAATACAAAGCCCCCTGGAAAAACAACTCATACGCCAGAATTAAGCACCCTGGAGAGACCCAGACAGGGGGAGATGGATCCTCTTGACACAGGAAGAAATTAAAACATAAAAAAGCTCATCAAATACTTCAGGACTACAACTAAGACAGCTGAAAATTGCAGGACACAGCGTTTTCATGGTGACCCGGCAAGTGTGCACCAGCTTGGATCCATGCCAGCCTGCAGAGCCACCCAGACTCGTTCCCGCAGCCACTCACAGGAAGAACTTCAGTGCTGAGGTTGGGGGTTGGTGAGCACAACGGGGAGCAGAGCCAGTGAAGGGACTTTCATTAATCCACAGTTAGTGCTGGGATTGGGACCCCCCACAAACACAGGAAGGGTGCGACCAAATGGGCAACATATTGGAATCAGGCAGGAGGAGCCTGAACTGGAAGTGACAGTGACTTCAGTTGGTGGCTCCCTCCCCAGAGCAGATTCATGGGATTTGCTTGGACTGGGCCGTGCCCCTGTCCAGGACCCAAAGAGCCATCCCAAATCGATTCCCTGTGCCTAGCACACACTAACTAGGTGAAACGCCCCTGAAGTTTGGTTGGCCCAGGGGGGAAGGGCAAGCATATGCAGCCTGCTTACACCTCAGTGACAAGAGCAAGCAGGAGAGGGCAGAGGTCCCTTGCCAGTGTGCATTGGAGGAACCATGGCCAACAGGGAAGGGGGCTGGGGTCTACACTGTAACCCGTGTGGAGGAAGCCAGGGCCATGACAGGAGAGAGAGGCAGGAAGAGGCCCCCAGCCCAGAACCCTGAGAGCACTGATCCAGGGGAAGGAAAAACAAGGGAGACTGAGGGCGACAAACACACAACATCAGACATGGCTTCAGTGGACATTAAGAGATATCTTCGGGACCTTGTAGACAAGCTCAAAACTGAAATATTAAATAAGGTAAAGCAGGATATGAGTAGAGTGATAAAAGAAATGCTCTCAGGAAGCATCTCTCAGGAAGATACAGATGGAAGAAGGAACACAAAAAAAGGAGAGAAACATTCGATAAAGAATATGAAGAAAATATAAAATACATGAAGCAGAGTCAAAGAGACTGTCAGGAAATTAAAATCTCCATTGAAAGCTGGCAAAACTCCTTAAAAGAAACTAAGGAGAGACTATCAAAACTTGAAGACAAGTTTACAATGTGTGATCATGAAAGGAAAGATCTCTTAAAAATAACAAGGAAACAAGCAGTAACAATACAAAGGCTAGAAGATGATAAGAGAATCTACAATTTAAGAATAAGAAATGTGAATGAAGAAGCAGGAATACATACAGGCAAATTACAAAGGCTATTCATGGAAATAATTAAGGAAAACTTCCCAAGCATGGGAAAAGAAAATGACATTCGGTTGTGTGAGGCATACAGAACTCCAGCCACCTACAACCAAAACAGATCTACACCCAGACATATAATAATCAAGATGCCAGAAATTCAATATAAAAACAGAATATTAAAAGCTGTCAGAGAAA